>CAKAOJ020002621.1:0-11838 GCA_916701645.2 Sebastolobus alascanus | reverse complement strand
GGTCTTGGGTCTTTGGGTCATGGGTCTTAGGGTTTTGGGGTCTTAGGGTCGTGGGGTGTTAGGGTCTGGGGTCTTAGGGTCTTGGGGTCTTGGGGTCTTAGGGTCGTGGGGTCTTGGGGTCGTGGGGTCTTGGGGTCTTGGTCTTAGGGTCGTGGGGTCTGGGGTCTTGGGTCATGGGGTCTTGGGTCTTGGGGTCATTGGGTCTTGGGGTCTTGGGGTCTTGGGTCTTTGGGTCAGGGGGTCTTAGGGTCTTGGGGTCTTAGGGTCGTGGGTCTTGGGGTCTTGGGTCTTGGGGTCTTTGGGTCGTGGGGTCTTGGGGTCTTGGGGTTTTGGGGTCTTGGGTCTTAGGGTTTTGGGGGTCTTGGGGTTTTGGGGGTCTTGGGGTCATGGGGTCTTGGGGCTTGGGTCATTGGGTTTTGGGGGTCTTGGGGTCTTGGGGTCTTTGGGTCATGGGGTCTTAGGGTCTTGGGGTCTTAGGGTCTTGGGGTCTTGGGGTCTTGGGGTCTTGGGGTCTTGGGGTCTTGGGGTCTTGGGGTCTTGGGGTCTTGGGGTCTAACACATACTAAGTGTAACTGGAGCTGCGGTCGTGCGTTGCGATTGGTAAAATTACCGCAGACCTGATTTTACGGCCAAAATGCCGAACTGGAGGCTTCAGAACCGTAGTCCACTAACCAATGGGTGACGTCATGCTGACTACGTCCACTTCTTATATTCAGTCTATTGTTGGGACAGTTTATCGTGACTCACAGCAACGCCTGCATTTATAAGAAGACAACCTTATTGTGATGAAAACTTTACAATATTCTTATTTGAGCTCACCTAACTTCCAGAGTTTTAAAACTTATCTTTACATTAAATCAAATCATAGCAGCGCTACAAGTTTGCTAAATTACAACTAACTAACTTACTATAACTTAAAAAGTTGCTCTATATTTTCACAAACAGGATGTAAATGTCTGATTCGTATTGTGGTCGAGGTGAAAATACCTCTAAACTGCTACACCACGAGTTAAAGATCGTCACTGTGTCATTTTTATTTCCCATAATTTTCCCATCAGTCCATGAATATTAGTGTTTTTAATATTTTACAGCTGTTGTAGAGATACTCTACTTATGGAAATGTATCTGTGTCACATGTTCCCTTTTTAAACCTGCAGAGGAAGGTCTATGCAAACTCTTCCTCTCTTATAAACACACCATCAGCAACTTGTGGCAGAACTCTGGAACAGTTTTATATATTTCTGGAACACTCAGATCAGAAAGCACTGAACTAGAGCGTTTATCCCAGAATGGGAAATACAATTATCTGGAGTTTATTATTTGTAGTTGCTATCCAAGGGTGAGAAAAATCTATTCTGATTTACTGATTCTGTAAATATCTAATTTGTGATGTATATATATAAGTGTGAATGATCACGATGTCTTACCTTACAGGAGTCTGGAGTGAGATCAAACTGGACCAGTCTCCCTCTGAGGTGAAGAGACCTGGAGAGACAGAGAAGATGTCCTGTATCATATCTGGTTATAGCATGACAAGCAACTATATTCACTGGATCCGACAGAGACCAGGAGAAGCTCTGGAGTGGATTGGGAGGATGAATACAGGTTCAAACTCTGCTAGCTATGGCAGCTCCTTTCAAAGCCGTTTCATCATGACTGAAGATGTACCCAGCAGCACTCAGTACCTCGAGGTCAAGAGCCTGACAGCTCAAGATTCTGCTGTTTACTTCTGTGCTCGACACACAGTGACTGAAGACAGTGGAGCAGCTGCACTAAAACCTCCACAGACAACAAACTGTAATGTGATCTTAATAACATCTGGCTTCTCTCACCACCTGCTGAAACACGCTGACATATCCTCATTAGATTTCTATGTGTTTTAATGGTGTTACATCCCTCACAGTTACAGACAGAGTTCCTTCAACTGTCAAAAGCATTACATAATACCAAAATTGCCAAAGTCATATTCACATGTACAACCCATAAATTACATGAAATCAGCTTGAAAAGAGAAAGAAGCTGAAAAACATGTGATCAGACAGCGAGCTCGGCTGGATCAGAGCAGAATTAGAAAGGTGAAATGTCCACAATCAAAAATATGTTCCAAACTGTGGTTCAGGGTATAACGTGGTGAGATGATAATAAAGACATTGTCATAAATGTTGGTGATCAGAATAAAACTGTAGATTATTTATATTATTGTTAATGTTCTCACGTGCTGCACATTATGCTCAAAGTGACTGATGAGAAAAAAGATGTTAATGTGTGAGATGTCTGAACGTTATTATAACATTTGTGTATTATTAGAACAAGAACAAAGATATTTTACATGAATTAAAACACGTCAAACAAACAGCTGACTAGGAGGGATGATTCTTGGACATTAATTCTCACGTTTGATTAATTATCTTCAGCTCGGTTCTCTCCTCCCTGTGAGGAGGAGTCAATGCAAAACTCAGATGTCTTCCACCTCTACTTATCTGACTGCAGAGAGGAGGACAGAGAACAGTGGACACACAGTTTAACATGATGGACTATAGGACAGGACTGCTGCTGTTAACTATCTGCTGCTGGACAGGTCAACATTTACACTGATGTTGAGTTGACATAGTTTTTATTTGTGTAACTGACATATTTCTCATGATGTATTTTTATATCTTGACAGGTGTTGATGGTCAGACTCTGACAGAATCTGAACCAGTGATTAAAAGACCTGGAGAATCCCACAGATTGACCTGTACAGGCTCTGGATTCACACTCAGCAGCTACAGCATGCACTGGGTCAGACAGGCTCCTGGAAAAGGACTGGAGTGGATCGCTTGGAGTCAGAACGTTGGCAGCGGCAAATCCTACTCTCAGTCAGTTCAGGGCCGGTTCACCATCTCCAGAGAGAACAACAGACAGCAGCTGTATCTGCAGATGAACAGTCTGAAGACTGAAGATTCTGCTGTTTATTATTGTGCTCGAGAGCCACAGTGACTGAGTTGGTGAGCAGCTGTACAAAATCCTCCAGGACTCATTCTGACTGGACTGATAGACAACAACTACCTCACATGAATCATCTTTAAAAGTTAACCTTTACAAGTTGAAACACCTTTTCATGTACAGAATTTACTCCTTATTTAGGTGCAGAATCATGAAGACTTGACAGAAACAAGTGATGAAGGTATTTGTGTGGAACACTATACTGGACAGTAAATGTAAATAACCAAAAGATAAAATTCATGATTCTTCTTTTGTTCAAATATCTGAAGCCTATAAAAGAAGTTCAGAGCTGTAATGTTGAACAATTAATGAACTTCTAGTCCTGTAAAACATCAGTTACAACAATTCTGCTTTTCTGTGTTCACGGTCATTGTGGCGCTTGATTGTGTCCCAGCATGCATTGTGGTGAAAGCCAGGGAGACACTGGGCTTCAATCACAAACAAATCTCTTTATGTTTGGGCCTCTCAAGTGAATAACCTTTGTTGAATGTTAAAAGTAGCTCTCATGGCTGTTTTAAACCTGTAGAGGGCAGACAAGGACTGGCTTTAACACTGATCCCAGTAACGTCCATACAGGAAGAAATGACAGGGAAGGAAAGACACCATTGGTTTTACTAAAATAATATACTAGATATTAATGTTCTCCTCCTAATGATAATCTGGTAATAACTTTTCTGCCATGAAATCATCATTAATCTATCACAATGTCACGCTGCACCACTGATTGTTGATAATGGTTTAAATATAATCAATCAGATGACATACGTTGTTGTGGTTATGTTGTTAACTGAGTTATTTGGTTTAAAACACATAAGAACATTTTTAAACGTACAAAACGTCCTGGTCAGAAAACATTCATTCTAGTTTCACCAAACATAGAGTGAGATCTTCAACTCTGATCAGCTGTGTCCTTCCTGTGAGGAGGAGTCAATGCAAAACTCAGATGTCTTCCACCTCTACTTATCTGACTGCAGAGAGGAGGACAGAGAACAGTGGACACACAGTTTAACATGATGGACTATAGGACAGGACTGCTGCTGTTAACTCTCTGCTGCTGGACAGGTCAACATTTACACTGATGTTGAGTTGACATAGTTTTTATTTGTGTAACTGACATATTTCTCATGATGTATTTTTATATCTTGACAGGTGTTGATGGTCAGACTCTGACAGAATCTGAACCAGTGATTAAAAGACCTGGAGAATCCCACACATTGACCTGTACAGCCTCTGGATTCACACTCAGCAGCTACTATATGGCCTGGGTCAGACAGGCTCCTGGAAAAGGACTGGAGTGGATCGCTTACATAGGCACATCTAGTTCTCCTATCCATTACTCCCAGTCAGTCCAGGGGAGATTCACCATCTCCAGAGATGACTCCAGCAGTAGAATCTATCTACAGATGAACAGTCTGAAGACCGAGGACACAGCAGTGTATTACTGTGCCAGAGACACACACAGTGAGAGACGATAATAGGAGAGTCATACAAAAACTACTTCCTCTTTTTACCACCACCACTGGGAACACTCTGTTATCTCAGCATCACTGGTCCTGGCATGTCCTGCAACACAACCTATAAACAATGCGATATTTGATTTAAACTGTTTTTCTATCGGACACAACCACAAACTGATGAAGGTCAAATATACTGATTAATACAAAAAGTGACTTATAAATGAACTATGAACTACCAACATTTTCATTTATTTGAAGGATTTAGTTTCAGTTCCTGAGCAGCTGTTTTCCTCTAGAGGCTCAGAGTTTCTTCAAACATCTGCAAACATCTGAAACTATTAAAAGTATTTTATGTAAACCTACA
Organism: Sebastolobus alascanus; assembly: GCA_916701645.2. NCBI lineage: Eukaryota > Metazoa > Chordata > Actinopteri > Perciformes > Sebastidae > Sebastolobus > Sebastolobus alascanus. The sequence continues at coordinate 7,032 of CAKAOJ020002621.1, read as the reverse complement.
AATCAGCAGCATCAAACTGAGTCACATCACACCAAGTATTTAAAGGAAAAGTATGCACTGTGAAGTAAAATATACTTAAAGTGCTTAAAGTACAAGTATGCATTGTGCAGTAAAATATACTTAAAGTGCTTAATTGGGCTATATGTAAGAATCAGAAATTGCTTGTTCACAGCGACACCTGTGGCCGCAATGTCAACGAAAGTCAGCGTCCTGTTGATCGCGCTCGCGCTTGTGCTCGCGCTACATTGACATGAACGAGCACCGGTCCAAACAGTGAGGCGACACACGTCAGCTAACACACAATATCACTCTGTATTTCACCTGCTTGGCAGTAATGTTAGCTGACCAGAGGAGGGTTTCTCCATGAATCAATGCTGATTCTAGTGCTGGCTTTTCCTCCCGATCCGGAGGGAACGGAGGGAACGGAGAGAACGGGGGGGGGGAGGGGGAGACACCGACACCCGGTCGGGGGGAGGGGGGGCGGGAGACAGCGACACCCGGTCGGGACGATAACGTAACTCGCTGCGGAGCCCCGTCACTTCACAAGACACGGGAAACCTCTGTTGGTCTGGAGGAGCTGCAGCAGTTATTTCTGCAAAAACGTCCACTGCACATTCACTAGATATTCTCAGAGCTAAACTAACTCTTCTGCAGTGTGTAGTGTGCGCGCGTGCACGTGGAGTTGGAGCGAGCCGAGCGTGTGAGAACGAGTGCGGTGTGCAAACAGGCAGGAGCAGAGCTGCTGCGCGCTCGCGTGCCCACACGCGAGCGCGCATGGATACCGACCCGTTAAGATTTATGCGCGTGATAAGTTATAAATAGTACCTTTAAGGTAAAAGTATGCATTGTGCAGTAAAATATACTTAAAGTGCTTCAAGTAAAAGTATGCACTGTGCAGAAAAATATTCTTAAAGTGCTTAAAGTAAAAGTATGCATTGTGCAGTAAAATATACTTAAAGTGTTTAAAGTAAAAGTATGCATTGTGCAGTAAAATATACTTAAAGTGCTTAAAGTAAAAGTATGCACTGTGCAATAAAATATACTTAAAGTGCTAAGAGTAAAAGTATGCATTGTGGAGTAAAATATGCTTAAAGTAAAAGTATACACTGTGCAGTAAAATATACTTAAAGTGCTTAAAGTAAAAGTATGCATTGTGCAGTAAAATATACTTAAAGTGCTTAAAGCAAAAGAGTGCATTGTGCAGTAAAATATACTTAAAGTATTTAAGGTAAAAGTATGCACTGTGAAGTAAAATATACTTAAAGAATTTAAAGTAAAAGTATGCATTGTGCAGAAAAATATACTTAAAGTATTTCAGGTAAAAGAATGCATTGTGCAGTAAAATATATTTAAAGTGCTTCAAGTAAAAGTATGCACTGTGCAGTAAAATATACTTAAAGTATTTAAAGTAAAAGTATGCATTGTGCAGAAAAATATACTTTAAGTGCTTAAAGTAAAAGTATGCACTGTGCAATAAAATATACTTAAAGTGCTAAGAGTAAAAGTATGCATTGTGGAGTAAAATATGCTTAAAGTAAAAGTATACACTGTGCATTAAAATATACTTAATGTGCTTAAAGTAAAAGTATGCAATGTGCAGTAAAATATACTTAAAGTTCTTAAAGTAAAAGTATGCATTGTATAGTAAAATATACTTAAAGTATTTAAAGTAAAAGTATGCATTGTGCAGTAAAAAATACTTAAAGTAAAAGTATGCATTGTGCGTTAAAATATACTTAATGTGCTTAAAGTAAAAGTATGCAATGTGCAGTAAAATATACTTAAAGTAATTAAAGTAAAAGTATGCATTGTGCAGTAAAACATACTTAAAGTAAAAGTATGCATTGTGCAGAAAAATGTACTTTAAGTGCTTAAAGTAAAAGTATGTACTGTGCAATAAAATATACTTAAAGTGCTAAGAGTAAAAGTATGCATTGTGGAGTAAAATATACTTAATGTGCTTAAAGTAAAAGTATGCATTGTTCAGTTAAGTATATTTGAAATACTTAAAGTAAAAGTATGCACTGTGCAGTTAAGTATATTTGAAGTACTTAAAGTAAAAGTATGCACTGTGCAGTAAAATGTACTTAAAGTATTTAAAGTAAAAGTATGCATTGTGCAGAAAAATATACTTTAAGTGCTTAAAGTAAAAGTATGCACTGTGCAATAAAATATACTTAAAGTGCTAAGAGTAAAAGTATGCATTGTGGAGTAAAATATGCTTAAAGTAAAAGTATACACTGTGCATTAAAATATACTTAATGTGCTTAAAGTAAAAGTATGCAATGTGCAGTAAAATATACTTAAAGTTCTTAAAGTAAAAGTATGCATTGTATAGTAAAATATACTTAAAGTATTTAAAGTAAAAGTATGCATTGTGCAGTAAAAAATACTTAAAGTAAAAGTATGCATTGTGCGTTAAAATATACTTAATGTGCTTAAAGTAAAAGTATCCATTGTGCAGTAAAATATACTTAAAGTAATTAAAGTAAAAGTATGCATTGTGCAGTAAAACATACTTAAAGTAAAAGTATGCATTGTGCAGAAAAATGTACTTTAAGTGCTTAAGTAAAAGTATGTACTGTGCAATAAAATATACTTAAAGTGCTAAGAGTAGAATTTTGCATTGTGGAGTAAAATATACTTAATGTGCTTAAAGTAAAAGTATGCATTGTTCAGTTAAGTATATTTGAAATACTTAAAGTAAAAGTATGCACTGTGCAGTTAAGTATATTTGAAGTACTTAAAGTAAAAGTATGCACTGTGCGGTAAAATATACTTAAAGTTAAAGTATGCATTGTGCAGTTAAGTATATTTGAAGTACTTAAAGTAAAAGTATGCACTGTGGAGTAAAATATACATAAAGTTAAAGTATGCATTGTGCAGTTAAGTCTATTTGAAGTACTTAAAGTAAAAGTATGCATTGTGCAGTTAAGTATATTTGAACGATTTAAAGTAAAAGTATGCATTGAACAGTTAAGTATACTTGAATTACTTAAAGTAAAAGTATGCACTGTGCAGTTAAGTATATTTGAAGTATTGAAAGTAAAAGTATGCATTGTGCAGTAAAATGTATCATATCATTCAAAATGTGTGAATAAATGCAGTTAGGAGTTAATAATGTAAATATCATACATTCACATATTAAAAGTTGACAGTAAAACAAAGTTAACAGTAGTTTTATTTCTGTAAATGATGAGACTTTTTCTAAATATTTGAGCGTGTAATGAAACTAAAATAATATAATATATATTATATATCAGAGGTGATTTCCAGGCATGTTTCCACTCTGCAGATATAAAAACAGTGAACAGACTCTTCTGTTGGCTCCAGTTAGACCAACATTGATGCTTCATATGTTTGATTCTATATGCAAACTCAGTGAGCTTCAGCTATAAAACATCACATCAGGCTGTCAGAGGAGTTCACAGCACGTCAGCTTCAACATCAACCATGTTCTCTGGAGCTCTGCTGCTGCTGTTGGCAGCTGGATGTGAGTCTCTCTGGATCTGTCAACAGTTCTTCTTTTACACTACAACTTGATATTTTGGTGATAAAAACATCTTCTTGTTTTTAACAGGTGTGAAGGGTGAACAGTTGACTCAGCCAGCCTCTGTGACTGTGCAGCCAGGTCAACGTCTGACCATCACCTGTCAGGTCTCTTATTCTCTTAGCAGCCACTACACAGCTTGGATCAGACAGCCTGCAGGGAAAGGACTGGAGTGGATCGGAATGAAACATAGTTCAGCTTCATACTACAAAGATTCACTGAAGAACAAGTTCAGTATCGACTTAGACTCTTCCAGCAAGACAGTGACTCTAAACGGACAGAATGTGCAGCCTGAAGACTCTGCTGTGTATTACTGTGCCAGAGACACACACTGGTTAAAGTTCCCAGAGAAGCTGTACAAAAACCTTAAATAATATATATTTACAAAGACCAACAGGGGGCAGTAGGAGACCTAAAATATGACGGCAGTAAAGAGCAGTATAACAACGCCACTAGATACAAAAACACAAGCTGCAGGTGATTTTGTGGTGTTTGACTTCCTGTTTGTTTCTACCAACAATGTAATGCTTAATAACTGACTGAGTCTCAGTTTTATTGAGACTCTTGATGTCTAAATGTCTTTTTATTTCCTCTGTGTTGGTTTGTAAACGACAACAACATGAATTTTTAAGTTTTATTTGAAATAGTAATCACATTCACATCCTCTGACAGACTGTAAAACTGGGTAACAATTTGTGTCATTCAGTAATTACACATTTGAGTGATGAAAATGACATGTGGAGTTCCCCAAATGTCCTTTCTCAGGCCTCTACATGCTCCACTACTTAGTTTATGGAAAACAAGGAAATCTGAGATCAGCTGTGTCCTTCCTGTGAGGAGGAGTCAATGCAAAACTCAGATGTCTTCCACCTCTACTTATCTGACTGCAGAGAGGAGGACAGAGAACAGTGGACACACAGTTTAAACATGATGGACTATAGGACAGGACTGCTGCTGTTAACTATCTGCTGCTGGACAGGTCAACATTTACACTGAACTTTTATTTTATGTTTTCTTTTAAGTTGTAAATTTGTTGAATGATAGTTTTCTTTCCCATCTTCACAGGTGTTGATGGTCAGACTCTGACAGAATCTGAACCAGTGATTAAAAGACCTGGAGAATCCCACACATTGACCTGTACAGCCTCTGGATTCACACTCAGCAGCTACTATATGAACGGGGTCAGACAGGCTCCTGGAAAAGGACTGGAGTGGATCGCTTGGAGTCAGAACGTTGGCAGCGGCAAATCCTACTCTCAGTCAGTTCAGGGCCGGTTCACCATCTCCAGAGACAACAACAGACAGCAGCTGTATCTGCAGATGAACAGTCTGAAGACTGAAGATTCTGCTGTTTATTATTGTGCTCGAGAGCCACAGTGACTGGAGTTGGTTGAGCAGCTGTACAAAACCCTCCAGGACTCATTCTGACTGGACTGATAGAAAACAACAGCCTCATAGGATTATTGTCTTTGCTTTGAGCATCAGGAGAACTGGAGAATCATTTAAGAGCAGAATCGGGACGTAAACAAACAAAATTTGAGATCTCTGTAAAAAAGTTACAAGACAGCCACAGTGACAGAGGAAGGAAAGCAACGCTGTACAAACATCAACACGTCAAACTAAGTCAAAACTTTGTTTTTTCACATTAACAACATCGGTGACAATGGGGCCTATCTATTCAATTTAGTTCTATGTTAACATACTATTTACATTATATACTGGAATTTGAGTTCCTGTTTAAGTTTTGACCATTTTTTGCTGCATTAAAAAGGTTTACACTGGAATTGTAATTCCTGTTAATTTTGAAAAATGTTTCCAAGTTATTAGTGTACAATTTATCATTTTAATTATAAATAAAAATTCTGTTAACTTTGAAGATTTTTTTTTATCAAGTTGCTGGTGTACATTTATTATTTTAATAATAAATAAATAATTCTGTTTAATTTGAAGATTTTTTTTACCAAGTAGCTGGTGTTTTATTTATTATTTTAAAAATAAATACAAATTCTGTTAATTTTGAAGATTTTTTCCAAGTTGCTGGTGTATGACTTATTATTTTAATAATAAATAAAAATTCAGTTAACTTTAGAGATATTTTACCAAGTTAAATGGTGTACAAATTATTATTATAATAATAAAAAAAAAATTCTGTTAATTTTGGAGATTTGTTACCAAGTTGCTAGCGTACGATTTATTATTTTAATAATATATACAAATTATGTTAATTTTGAAGATTTTTTCATCAAGTTGCTGGTGTTCGATTTATTATTTTAATAATAAATACAAATTCAGTTAATTTTGAATATTTAATAACCAAGTTGCTGGTGTACGATTTATATTTGAATAATAAATAAAAAATTCTGTTAATTTTGAAGATTTTTCCAAGTTGGTTGTGTATGATTTATTATCTTGATAATAAATACAAATTTTTGTTCATTTTGGAGATTGTTTTTACAAGTTACTGGTGTACCATTTGTTATTTTAATAATAAATACAAATTCTGTTCATTTTGGAGATTTTTTTTACCAAGTTACTGGTGTACCATTTATTATTTGAATAATGGATAAAAATTCTGTTAATTTTGAAGATTTGTTAATCAATTTGCTGGTGCACGATTTATTATTTTTCAGAATAAATACATATCCTATTGATTTTGGAGAATTTTTACCAAATTGCTGGTGTACGATATATATTTTTTAATAATTGATAAAAATACTGTTAATTTTGAAGATTTTTACCAAGTTGTTGGTGTACGAATTATTACTTAAAAAAAAAAATTAAAATTGTATAAATAAAATAAAAATTTGTATTAATTTGTTACATTTTGTTTTACAAAGTTAAGAAAACAATGTTAAAGTCAGGCCTGATGTTTCCTTACACATCGAAGAATGATCCCAGTCACTTCCACACAGTGAGGCAGACAGCTGATTAATTAAACACTGATATCAGATCGGTACTCGGTATCGGCCGATACCCAAAGCCCAGCTATCGCTATTGGTATCGGGGCTGAAAAAGTTGGATCGGTGCATCTCTAGTAAATATGCTATGCAAAGTGAACTTCCTCCCAGTCTGCTATAAAGACCTGATATCATGCTGTCAGTAGCAGCAGAAGAAGAGAAGCTCCCATCACTTCAACACCAACCATGTTGTCTGTAGCTCTGCTGCTGCTGCTGCTGGCTGCTGGATCCTGTGAGTCTCACTGAGGCAGAGACACTGACAGTATGATCACAGCACACCGACTGTTCACTGTTATTACACTGATTCACTGTTCAACATGTTCTCCTCCACAGGTGTGAAGGGTGAACAGTTGACTCAGCCAGCCTCTGTGACTGTGCAGCCAGGTCAACGTCTGACCATCACCTGTCAGGTCTCTTATTCTGTTAGCGCTACTACACAGCGAGGATCAGACAGCCTGCAGGGAAAGGACTGGAGTGGATCGGAATGAAATAAATTCAGCTTCATACTACAAAGATTCACTGAAGA
>CAKAOJ020002620.1:0-13074 GCA_916701645.2 Sebastolobus alascanus | reverse complement strand
GTTTGGCTCGGATTGTACCAGTGTATCAATAGTGCAGAGGGATTGGCTCAGCTGGTACCAGTGTATCGATAGTGCCCTGGGATTGGCTCAGCTGGTACCAGTGTATCGATAGTGCCCTGGGATTGGCTCAGCTGGGTACCAGTGTATCAATAGGTTGCAGGGGATTGGGCTCAGCTGGTACCAGTGTATCGATAGTGCCCTGGGATTGGCTCGGATGGTACCAGTGTATCACTAGTGCAGAGGGATTGGCCCAGCTGGTACCAGTGTATCGATAGTGCAGAGGGATTGGCCCAGCTGGTACCAGTGTATCGATAGTGCCCTGGGATTGGCTCGGATGGTACCAGTGTATCACTAGTGCAGAGGGATTGGCCCAGCTGGTACCAGTGTATTCGATAGGCAGTGAGGGATTGGCCCAGCTGGTACCAGTGTATCGATAGTGCAGAGGATTGGCCCCAGCTGGTACCAGTGTATCGATAGTGCAGAGGGATTGGCCCAGCTGGTACCAGTGTATCGATAGTGCAGAGGGATTGGCCCAGCTGGTACCATTGTATCGATAGTGCAGAGGGATTGGCTCAGCTGGTACCAGTGTATCAATAGTGCAGAGGGATTGGCTCGGATGGTACCAGTGTATCGATAGTGCCCTGGGATTGGCTCGGATGGTACCAGTGTATCGATGTGCCCTTGGATTGGCTCGGATGGTACCAGTGTATCGATAGTGCCCTGGGATTGGCTCGGATGGCACCAGTGTATCACTAGTGCAGAGGGATTGGCCCAGCTGGTACCAGTGTATCACTAGTGCAGAGGGATTGGCCCAGCTGGTACCAGTGTATCGATAGTGCAGAGGGATTGGCCCAGCTGGTACCAGTGTATCGATAGTGCAGAGGATTGGCCCAGCTAGTACCAGTGTATCGATAGTGCAGAGGGATTGGCCCAGCTAGTACCAGTGTATCGATAGTGCAGAGGGATTGGCCCAGCTGGTACCAGTGTATCGATAGTGCAGAGGGATTGGCCCAGCTAGTACCAGTGTATCGATAGTGCAGAGGGATTGGCCCAGCTGGTACCAGTGTATCGATAGTGCAGAGGGATTGGCCCAGCTAGTACCAGTGTATCGATAGTGCAGAGGGATTGGCCCAGCTAGTACCAGTGTATCGATAGTGCAGAGGGATTGGCCCAGCTGGTACCAGTGTATCACTAGTGCAGAGGGATTGGCCCAGCTGGTACCAGTGTATCGATAGTGCAGAGGGATTGGCCCAGCTGGTACCAGTGTATCGATAGTGCCCTGGGATTGGCTCAGCTGGTACCAGTGTATCGATAGTGCAGAGGGATTGGCCCAGCTAGTACCAGTGTATCACTAGTGCAGAGGGATTGGCCCAGCTGGTACCAGTGTATCGATAGTGCAGAGGGATTGGCCCAGCTGGTACCAGTGTATCGATAGTGCCCTGGGATTGGCTCAGCTGGTACCAGTGTATCGATAGTGCAGAGGGATTGGCCCAGCTAGTACCAGTGTATCGATAGTGCCCTGGGATTGGCTCGGATGGTACCAGTGTATCAATAGTGCAGAGGGATTGGCTCAGCTGGTACCAGTGTATCGATAGTGCCCTGGGATTGGCTCGGATGGTACCAGTGTATCACTAGTGCAGAGGGATTGGCCCAGCTGGTACCAGTGTATCGATAGTGCAGAGGGATTGGCCCAGCTGGTACCAGTGTATCGATAGTGCCCTGGGATTGGCTCAGCTGGTACCAGTGTATCAATAGTGCAGAGGGATTGGCCCAGCTGGTGCCAGTATATCCATAGTGCAGAGGGATTGGCCCAGCTGGTACCAGTATATCCATATTGCAGAGGGATTGGCTCAGCTGGTACCAGTGTATCGATAGTGCAGAGGGATTGGCTCTGCTGGTACCAGTGTATCGATAGTGCAGAGGGATTGGCTCTGCTGGTACCAGTGTATCGATAGTACAGAGGGATTGGCTCAGCTGGTACCAGTGTATCGATAGTACAGAGGGATTGGCTCTGCTGGTACCAGTGTATCGATAGTAAAGAGGGTTTGGCTCAGCTGGTACCAGTGTATCGATAGTGCCCTGGGACTTGATCCAAATGAGTAACAACAGGCCTGACAGCTGAGTGTGATGTGAAACCTGTGATCGTCAGCATATAGCACTGACCTTTGAGCCGTACAGGTCACACATGTTCATGTCGAGATGGGCTGATGTTCGAACGATCACTCCCGTGGTCTCACACTTCAGCACATAGTTCTCCATGTTCAGAGTCCACTGACGCACACCTGACAGAAACAAAACAGGAGAGAGTCAGCATGTTAACAGAAAGCGTCACTGTATCACACAACAACATGTGTGCACATAACGGTACAGGGAATTATAATAATGCTTGTTCAGATAAGTTATCTTTCACATGTATATAAACTTTTGAGTTTTGAGTTCTACATACTAACAATTTCAAGTAATAAAAATTGTGCCAACTAATTAGCTTTTGTTTAGATAATGTATCTTCCTTATCTATAAAAACTTAAATTTTTGAGTTCTACATAAGAATTTTAGACAATAAAAGCTGTGCCAACTAATTGTCTTTCATACAGAAAAACCAAACCACCTCAGTTAACATGTTTATTTAAATATTAAACAGTAGTTAAATTGTAAACACTCTCCTGTTCTGTAACATTCATTCTTTTTCATGATTTTGAAATCCATTTTTTAATGGCAGAATTGATATATTTGCTTCATCTGAGTCCATGTGGAGGTAGAAGGAAGTTACCGCTTTTATTGTTGTAGTCTGAGTAACGCAACGCCATATCCGTTTCAAAAACCAAAAACCAACAAGTCGCCGGAGTGAGCCAAAACGAAAAAGTACTAAACAGCTGAACACCTTGGAGAAGTTAAAGGAGATAGACACATTGGACTACGTCCAGTTTTCAAAATAAGGGGTTAACAAAGGGAACTGTATATACAAAATTGTCAGGCTTTAGAAGTTTTAGGTTGTGGACCCAAATGCAGAGAGATTAGAGGCAGCCAACACAGTTCAAACATTTAATTAAGTAAACAAAAACTTTCCATGAGAGTGAAAAGGGAGCTGATCCAGTCAGGCAGGAAACCAAAAACATCCACAAAGCAAAAAGATCAGCAGCAACTCAAAAACACAAAAACACCGGGAAAACACTTACGTGGAAACTCCAGGAGAACAACATGAGACAGGAACAAGGACGAACTGACAAAGACAGAAGGAAACACACAGGTTTAAATACACAAGGAGGGCAGGAAGATTACACACAGGTGGAACTAATCAGGGCGGGGCAGACAATCACAAAAAGGCGGGAAAACAAACAAAGGCAGGAAGTAAAACTAGACATGACACAGGAGGATTGCATTTCAAAATAAAACAGGAAACACTAGAATGAATGAATAAATATAAATTAAAACCCAAATCCAAGAAACCAAAATCACAAATAACAGAACTAATAAACCACAACAAGGATAAACACAAGATCTTAACAAAAAGGAAAAAAGTAATATGTCCGCTGGCACAGTGCCAGACCGTGACACAAAATACTTCTATGGAAATAAGATTGATTGGATTATATTCACCAGAAGTATAAAACATTACATGTCCCTTATAAATTAAAAAGAAAATACCACTAATCTGTGAGGAAAATGGCATTGCTGAAAAAAATGTAATAAATAATTCCTGAGAATGACTGATATATTTGACTTCAGGACATCTCTGACTACATACATGCTGAAAGTCAAACATTTTTACTGGATTAATTTAGAGATTTTCCAAAGTAAAAGTCCCTAGAAGTGTATGATTCTAATTTTTCCCTTCATGGTCTAGTGTTAAAAAAGTTAACAAAAATCACAATAAATCACAATAAATCACAATAAATCACAATAAATCGTAATATCAAATCACAATACTTGTAGAATCGTAATACTTAAAAATCGCAATACATATCGAATCGGCACCCAAGTATGGTGATAGTATTGAATCAGGAGATAGGTGAATCGTCCCAGCCCTAACATTAACACATCAGCTTTATTTTAAAACTCTCTTTTAAGACGCATACAGCTTATGTTCCATAAGCCTAGGGTAGATCAAACATCAACAAGAATAAAATCCACAAATGTAAAATGCAAACCACACAAAATGTTCAACTCTTCCACAATACAGTAAAAGCTCACATGCCTTTCCATAAAAAAAATAAAGCCAGCATAGGAAGAAAAATAAAAATAAAAGCTCGTGGCTTAGTGTGTTAGAGTGAGAGCTTGGTTTTCAAGCTCAAAGCGCTGTGAAGAAATTGGTGAAATGTTCATGAAGATGTGCTGAATAGCTTCAAAAGTGTACTTATGTTGTTTTGGGAACTCCATGTTCTAGGCATAGAGCAGGCACTAAAGGTAAGCTAATGCATTGGGGAGGTCTGGTAGATCTGTGAGGACAATGGCCAGCGTCTTACTTAGATTAAGAGCTTGGTTTTCAAGCTCCTGATGCGCTGTGAGCAACTGGTGGAAAGTTCCATGAAGATGTGCTAAATAGTTTTAAAAGTGTACCTGTGTTTAGGGCTGGGGCGATTCGTCGACGTAGTGGATTATGTAAATACGGCGATTCGTCGACGTAGTGGATTATGTAAATACATCGATTTGCGTAACGTCCCGCGACGCATCCGATGACGTAATGAAAATGGCTGCGCCCGGTCCAAGCATGGATTCTGATTCCACCAGAGAGCAAGAAGCGTCAAAAAAATCTCGCCCACGTTTATTAAAAGTGTGGGAATACTTCAAACAGAGACCCAACAATGTGGTGCTCTGTAAGTTCTGCAAAATGGATATGGCGTACCACAGCAGTACAAGTGCAATGCACGAGCACCTGAAAAGAAGCGTTGAGTTGAGGTCCTCTCTCCGCTCTATGGCTGTATTCGAAACCGCCTACTACATACTACTGACGTACGCAGTATGCAGTATGTACTGTATACTGTATACTGTATACTGCGATCCTGAGTATTATGTATTATGTAACGGTTAAAGTGATGTATTTGCAGTATGCTAGATGAGGCTTTAGCCTTTAAACCAGCTCTTAAAACGCTGGACAATGAGCACGAACTCATACCACTATTACAATATTATCAAAAAATACAACTTTGATGTAGTTGTTTATGTTCTGTTAGTTTACTTTATAAGATACTGCAGGTTTAAACTAAGACTGGGGCGATTCGTCGACGTAGTCGCCGTATAATCGACTACGTAAATACGTCGATTTACGTAACGTTGCGTCGACGCTTCGGATGACGTAATGAAAATGGCAGCGCCCGGTCCCAGCATGGATTCTGCTTCCCCCAGAGAGCAAGAAGCCTCAAAAACACCTCGCCCACGTTCATCAAAAGTTTGGGAATATTTCAAACAGAGACCCAACAATGTACAAATGCAATGCACGAGCACCTGAAGAGAAGGCATCCCGGAGCGCTAAGTCAAGGCGACAGCAGCAAGATACCACAGTAAGTCCTGTTTACCTCCCCCCCCCCCTCACAAGCATCATCTGTTAAGACTGTCAAAACGCGCTCGCGTTTCTGTTAGCGGTAGTCATTTAAAGTTGTTTTTAAAATGTTTCTTCATCGCCACCGTGTTAAAAGTTTCAGTTATTTCTCTTGCTCCACACTGATGCAAAAGTACATTCGCTAGTGATTATCTTAACTGCATATTATTACAGTGATGAAATAAATCCATGTCTAAACTATTTTAAGTTTAAAGTTAAGTACTTGTAGTAGAAGTAGTAAGTAAAAATACTGATGGTGGTTATTGTTAGTAGTAGTATTATTAGTATTATTATTAGCCTAATGTCATAACACAACAGTGATGTGGAAATTATACCGATTTTAAAATGTGCCACTATTAGCATTATTCTAATGGGCTTTCTATGTCTCTTTTTCAGGATGAGACAAAGCAATGTGGAGGACTTTTTAAAAAAAAAAGGACCCAACTCAATGCACACCGAAGATGGCTGTTGAGTTTACTGACAGCATCTTACAGATGATTGTGAAGGACATGAGACTCCTTGCTATTGTGGAGGATCAGGGCTTCGGAGAGATGATCAACACTTTACCAGTGAAGACTGGGCTAATTTTTGTTGTGAAATAAATGCCCTGTAGTGCATATTTTATTCTTGTTTTATGTATATGTTTATAAGAGAAGATGTTTGAATAAAGTATTGAAATAATAATGAGACAAGTTTTTGATATTTATTTTGGGTAAATTAATTTAAAAATCTAAAAAAAAAAAAAAAATTTTTTTTTTTTAATAATCTATGAAATTAGTCGTTAGATTAATCGACTAATCGAAAAAATAATCGTTAGATTAGTCAATACAAAAAATAATCGTTAGGTGCAGCCCTAGTTTAAACTATTTATTCTAACAGCTCATAGTGAAGTCAGACAAACAGGATTATCAACGAGGGGAGACGGCGAATATAAAACATTGCTCGACAAAATTTACGTTACTCAAACTGCTTTTTCAGTTACAGAAACAAACGAGTGGACTGATCTCCCTCCAGATATTAGAGTAACGTTAAAAAGGGTCGTGTTGTTTCAGCAGGTATCTCTCTGCCCCCTCAGAGGCTGCCCTTTCCCTCGCCACTCCAAAAAGGCAGATAAACACATGTTAATTTATAAAGGAAATTTGTGTTGTGATATAAAACAAATTAAAGCTGCAAGCAGCGATGAACGGGCCCTCGCACCTTCCCGCACGTCAGGGTATTGGCGGGACCCCGGTCGACACATCCGTACATTTCAGTGACCATCGGACACTGCACGCACAAGTTAGACGTTATTTCCTGTGTGGAATGAGTGGCACGGGAAATGTCATATTGCAATTTTTTCATGACTTCCTGTGTCCACTATGTGGCGCTAGAGAACACCGGCTAAAAATGCATTTTGTTGCTTTTTATCAAGTGTAGATCACACAATGTAAATTTCATGTGAATCGGACGATGTTTGTCACTTAACGCTGACTTCCTGTTGCCAGTAGTTGCCGCTATGACTATGAGTCAAAATTGCCATTTAGATGTCCTCAGGTCTGGACTACTACGTGGTAGGTCAAGTTTGGGGCAGATTGGACCAAGTACAGTCGAGTTACAACATTTTGTCTTTCAATGGCGAGTCATGCAAATTCAAAAAACATCACGATTTGAATAACTTTTCATCACAAAGGTCTTCAGATTGCACTGACGAAATCTGAAGTTGATCGGGTTAAGTCCGTCAGAGGAGTTCGTTAAAGTACAAAGCCTGGAAATGGCCAAAAATATAAGAAAAATTCCCACAAAAATCAAGATGGCCGACTTCCTGTTGGGTTTAGAGCATGGCACCAAGATACTTTTTTTTAAGTCTATGGGTGATACATGTGCCTACCAAATCTCGAACATCCAGGTCAAACGTACCGCGAGACCTGCTTTGTTGAAATTTTGTAGGGGGGCGCTATTGAGCGCCCTTTTTACAAACAAGCACAAAAAACATATTTGTTAACATATTTTAGCACCGTTAATGAGTGTGCCAAGTTTTGTTTGTTTTTAAGCAATCCTAGTACCTCAAAAACAACTTCCTGTTTCTTGGCGAACAATACGTCGCCACAGCAACAGCATTTCACAAAAATTCAAAACCTTCGCTCTCTGGCATCATGAAGGTCTTACCATTGTTGTGACCAAATTTGAGGTGGATCTGGTTAACCTGCTTAGAGTAGTACACCAATATATCGCGACGGTAACTTGATGTTGCCACTAGGTGGTGCTATGAGTATGATTGAAAATTAGACTGTAGATGTCTTCAGGCCGGTACGCTCATCAAATGTTACTAATTTGGATAAGATCTGACCATCTGGAGTGGAGTTACAGCGTTTTTTTTTTTCATGGCGACTCATCGAAATTCGCCATACCTCCACGGTGCCGCCATTTGATGAAAACTCACAATTTTTGTAAGGAAGCATTGTCAAGGTCATAAGGCTTTTTTCTCTAAATTTGAGGTAGATGTGATTAATTTCTGAGGCAGGGTACATCAACGTGTACAACATGACATTTCCTGTTACCACTAGGTGGCGCTATGACTGCGAGCCAAAATTTGCATGTGGATGTCATCAAGCAAGGACCCTTATCACACATGCACAATTTAGAGCAGATTGGAAAATGCATGCCAAAGTTACAACAACTTCCTGTTTTTTGGCGAAAGGTGCTTTTTCGCCGCCACGCCACGGTCAGATTGTTCAGTAAAAACTCACAAATTGAATAACTTTTCATCCTTAAGGTCTTAAGATGGTCCTGACCAAATTTCAAGTCGATCTGATAAAATCTGGAGGAGGAGTTCGCTAGAGTACACGGCCTATAAAACGCAAAAAATGGGCAAAATCGCATATTAAATCCAAAATGGCTGACTTCCTGTTGAGTTTTGGCCATACCCCAAAGTGGCTTTTTTGTGCGTCTCCACATGTTACATCAGTCTGCCAAATTTCATACTTGTAGGTGAAACCGGAGCGAGGGGCTCAATTTTTCTAATTTTCTAGGGGGGCTAGCGAGTCATTTTGAAACACCCGAGCGCGAGACCCTTAAAATATCAAATTTTTCACCGCGTCTGATAAGTGTGCCAAGTTTAACAACTTTTTGAATATGCTAAGGTCCCCAAAAAGGCGATTCATTTTAAGAATAATAAGAAACGCTACAGTTTCAATAGGGCCTTCGCTGGCCCGACGTTGTCGGTGCTCGGGCCCTAACTATCCGTCAACAAGGAAATAAAAGCCTCTCGTCTACGAGACCGGTCTCCTGAGAGAGCTCCAGCTCATAGCGGGTCTGTGTGAGTGAAAGCCCGGCAGGAGAGGTGACGATCCCGGCAGGAGCTAGCTGGCTGTGCCGGCAGTTTGTGGAGCTTCTAAACTCCGACAACGGTGGAGCAAATGTTCGATTCGCCATCTAACATCGTAAAACTGTCAATATTCTAAATCTACACAGTTGATTTCTCGCCTCAAATTTTCAGAAGTGAATTTAGTGATGAAATAGCTACGAAAAATGTAAAGTAGTTACGATGCGGCGGTGCTCGTGCATGTGTGTGGGGGGCGTTGCCTTGGAAGGAGTTTCGAGGGGAGGGGAGGGGTTTAGACCAGTGGTCTCAAACTCAATTTACCTGGGGGCCGCTGGAGGCAGAGTCTGGGTGAGGCTGGGCCGCATCCGGTATTCCACAAAAAAAGCTTTGTTAAAAAAAACAATCTTCTTCAAACGTCATTATTAACAGTTCTTTAACTCGAATGGGTTCTTCTGAACATGAACTGTCCTGAACATGAATGGAACTCAGAAATATTGCGTCTCCCACTTTTCCTGAAATTGTCTGTGCTCATCACCAACCTTTCTCTTCACTGCAGGCTTTGAAAAAGACATGATTGGGGCTGTGTGACAAGATATATATTCATTCCACTTGGTGTCACTCCGCAATAAAGTTGTGCCTGCTGTGTTTGTGTTGCTCTGCAATTACACCACCAAACCGCTAGTTGGCGGCGGCGTCTCTATGAGTTTCCTTCTTCTTCTTGTACTACAAACAGAAACTGAGCGGAGTTGGAGCTAACAACTGTTGAACCACAGAACTTTTACTGACATTACTGGAACGCCGAAAAGAGAAAATATATCTGAGTCGATTTTCTTTGAACAAACATTGAAAAGATCAAGGCAGAGAGAAGTTGAACTTTCTGTGGTTGTCCGGGGTCCTGGCCGCTCAGCATCGCTGAGAGACTGGACCAATCACAGCTGTTGCGGTCTGCGTCGCCGCGACGTGTAGTTACATTTCTGGAGAGGTGCACGTCAGGCTACGGCGTCGATTCAACGCAGAAGTATAAATCAAGCTTTAATCAAGCTTATGCGATGTTACACGGGCGCCGCCATAGTTGTTGTGAAATGTTTCTCTGCTTGCATCAAGCCCGGCCGATTACCCGCCCTCGGGAGCCATATACCCCACTGTGATTGGTGGGTTCGTTATACCCCACTGTGATTTGTAGGTTCGTTATACCCCACTGTGATTGGTGGGTTCGTTATACCCCACTGTGATTGGTGGGTTCGTTCAGCTCGGGCTCGCGCAACGAAGGGACCTTCCACACACAACGCGGCAAAGTGCCATTCACATAAAACTCGCGGGCCGCACTAACATCAAACTTTCATATCAAGCCGGGGGCCACAAAATATCGTCCCCCGGGACGCAATTGGCCCACAGGCCGCGAGTTTGAGACCACTGCTCTAGACTAGAGGTCGACCGATATGGGTTTTTTATGGCCGATGCCGATGCCAATTTTTTACAGAATCAGGACAGCCGATGGCCGATATATGATGCCGATTTTTTTTTTTTGCAGATATGTTTGGCTGGTTTTCTTTTTTCCTCCATCTGATAAAATATAACAGCTTAATAATAACAAATAATACACAAAATGTCTTAACTGACGTAAACATTTATTGAACAACACTTATGGTCTGTCTCTCCAATTTGCACTTTGTGTCTGCACTGCAGTGCATATTTTATTTTGTGCATGATGGTTAATAGTACAGGGCTCAAAACCTTTTAAGCACCTTTCCAAAACTGTCCTAAAGCATGTTTTTTATTTATGTTTGTTGACAGAAACTGTTACAAACTATATGGCCATAATCTAATTGATCAAAAAATAATAATAACTTTCTTCACTCTAGGGATGTCAATAATAAACCGTTTAACCGTTAACCGACGTTAAGAACTTTAACCGATTAACGCTATCGGTTAAAAGTGTTAAAATATATATTAATAATGAATTAAAAAGCTTAGAAAAACTCAGAGGAGCGGCTCGTCTTTTTAAGCAGAAAAGCAGGTCCACCTTAACAGTCCACCTTAAGAGGCGGAGCCGGAGGTACAGATACAGGAAGTTGTCTCCCGTCTCTTGCTCGCTTTAGCAGAGCGAGTTGTAGCCTCGTAGCATTTATCCACCGACAAATAAACTGTACACACACTGTCTGCTACACTTACGTTCACACCACCGACCCCCCCCCCCCCTCCCCGCTGCCACACACATACAGTCTGTCTACACTCGCAAAAGTTACGCTGCAATGACAGAGCCGCGACGAGCACGAAGCTAGCAGCAGATGCTAATGTAGCACAGAAACACTCGCTATTGTTAATCTGGGCAGACAGTATCATTACGCCGGGCAGATACAGCGGACAATCTGCTAAACTAAACTAAATGTGTGGTGGAGACTTTTAGCAGCAACAACAACACTGGGCTGCCCGCAGATTTGCCTGCATAATAATCGGTTTAATATGCTCAGGAATCGGCCGATGCCGATTATGATAAAATGTCAAAAAATCGGCCCGATTAATCGGCCGACCGATTAATCGGTCGACCTCTACTCTAGACCCTTGGTAAGAGCCACGAAAGGCCCCCAAAGTGAGACAAAGTCGACAATATAAAGGTATTTTAAGTGGACATTTTGTCCATTTCAAATTCACTTGCAATCAAAAAATATGAGTTTTAGTTTAGGCTGCTGCTCGGGCTCCTGAGCAGCTATAGAGCTAACATTTGCACTCTTTGTTGGGCGGAGAAACAGTCCCTTAAATTTGGAAGCTCTGGATGCCTTAAAAAGAAGGTTATTGCTCACCCAATGTTTCCACCAAAATCTTCAGATTTCTTATGGCTATTACTCGGGCACCAGATGACCTACAGGCCCCAAATTTGGAGCAGCGATAGTTCTTGGGGTCAAGATTAACCACCTAAACTTTGGTGGTTCTAGGTCCTCTGCAAAAAAAAGACTCCATCTTCACACCTCTAAAGGGTGTTAGCGGTGTCAAGGCTGAGACCACTTGATGAGAACGGGTGATTTTGGACCAAGTTTTTTTCTAGAGCTTCTGGGGTTCTGAAACTGAAATATGTTGATCTCCACTCATTCTAGAGCAATCCTGTGGTGGTTTCACATCTCTATGTATTTTGTACACTCTTGGGGAAGGTTTCCATTTCAAATTACAAATGAATGGGGGTTGAAAGTTAGGGAAAATCCCATTATAAAGTATGTGTAATGGACAGAGTCATATCTCAGCTAAAATAGCTTTAAATGATGTGAAATTGATAGAGGCACTTAACATTGGCCCTCTGATCCAGAATCCTATGTTTCAGGCTTCTATCTCTCCTCGATGGCTACTTCCTTTCAGGGTTACGTAGCAATACAGTTCCACGGCCAATTGATTCAGGAGGTCGCAGAGATCACGTTGTGCGATTTTGGAGTCAAAATTCATGGCAGAATTGAAAATATGGCCTTAATTGTTTAAAGGTCATGAAAGGTCGACGTGTCCACTGGCCATACATTTACATTGACATTTGCAGTGTTTATATTTCCAAAACCATTGATTTTCTAAAGCTGAAATTTTGGGACATTCATTCCTGTAGGCAGAGCTTCTCGTGTGCCAAGTTTGAAGTAAATCAGAGAAATTTGATAAAATGACTCAAAACCCTCCGAGGGCAAGAAATCCAATTCCAAGTTGCTACGATCGGTCGAGGTATTGCTGTAAGTGCTGTTGCACAAATGTGTTCATGATACATAATTAGTAATTGGTCCTACAAGTTCATGCAATAAACAAATAAATAGACAATTCATCTAATGCAAAGTTAAAAATGTAAATATGATGTGAGTAAAATGATTTGTTTCATACAGTTCAAATGTGTAACAGGTAAAAGTGTTGTAACCAACAGTACATTAGTCCACTGTGTTTTACGTTCCGCCCCCGGAACTAATGTTCTCTGTGTAGTACCCCAACGACGGAATTTGTTGATGCACTGTAAACAATCCAACGTGAGCTAAGGAGCAGACGCCTTTCGCGGGGCTCTGTAAAGTGTTTAAGGTTATGATTATCGACGTCTGAAGCTAATAGCAGACAGTCAAAGACACTTTCGAAGGACTTTCATGGACTCAAGAACCTCTTTTCATGACAAGTGGCCAACGAGGTATTTTGTTCTACCTGTAAATGCACCTTTAATTCGTATTCGCGCCAATTTGTATTTTCCTTTGTTTTCATGCTATGTGAAGTGTATTTTACTATGTGC
>CAKAOJ020002619.1:0-14146 GCA_916701645.2 Sebastolobus alascanus | reverse complement strand
ACGCCATTACGACCGACAGCGCAGTTGCAGAAGTGTAGCACCCACCCTCACAATTTCAGCTCCGAAAGCACCATCGTTGTTGATTTCACTGTCAGCCACGAGCTGCCGGCTTGTGGCTGCCGGCTCGAAGGTTGAGAGCCGTGCGGAGGCAAAGTATATGCTTCCAGTCTCACATCTAGCACCTTTAATCTATTATAATCTCATCAGCAGATAAAGATATTTTAAAGTGACAGAGCCTGTATGAAAGCTGTAATTTAAAAGTTTACAGTGTACCAATTTAAATACCACAGAAACGTTTTTGTTTTTTAGTTCTGCTCTGAAGTTGTGACAGATTTGTTGTTTGGTTAGCGGATAATGCTGAGTAGTCATGATAGGAAGTCTTCTCCTTTAAAGGTTTTAACACACTGTGTGTCTTCAGCATCTTTTCATGCTGCTGCCGTCAACCTTTCATCAACTGACAGTAACTTTCATTATATTTTATCATATATATATCAAATCGTTTTTTTTCTGCTGAGATTGAAGACCCATTTGACAAACATGGAATTCCACTTTTTAATTCACAACTTGCTACATAAAACATGATCAATAACATGATTGTGCTGTGTGTTGTTCTGTGACTAAATATTGTGAAAATAAGTATCTACTTTCAGACACAGTGATGAACTGATGAGCTCTTCAACACACAACCAATTATCACATATTCTTAAGCAATAAGGATTAATGAACAAATCAATAATTGGTCACAAAAAGAAGTTCATTGTTACTTACTGCTTGCTGTATGTCTGTTTAGAGACCTGGGGGGTGCAGGAGCTTATCCCAGCATGCACTGCGTTTAAGGCGA
Source organism: Sebastolobus alascanus (assembly GCA_916701645.2). Lineage (NCBI taxonomy): Eukaryota > Metazoa > Chordata > Actinopteri > Perciformes > Sebastidae > Sebastolobus > Sebastolobus alascanus. The sequence continues at coordinate 13,305 of CAKAOJ020002619.1, read as the reverse complement.
AAAAAGATTCTGGACAGATCTCCAGCCTAACATGGGGTCAACAGACACACAAACACATTCCCCCGACCTGTACATGCTTGGACTGTGGGAGGAAACCCATGTGAACATGAGGGAACATGTAAACTCCACACAGAAAGGCCCCGGTCTCGTTCAAAATCAGGACCCTCTGTCTGTAAGATGACAGTGTAACCACTGAGCTGTTTTGATACCCAGGAACAGAATTAGGCCTAAACAGATTCTGACTTCATCAGCCCTTCAATGTAACACCACCAAAAAAGACTGAAGCCCCGTCAGAAAAACATGACATTTTTATTTGTGAAAAACACAATATGATTGTTCCCTAAATAATTAATACTTCCTCTCTGGAGCTCTGCTGGTTCAGATGTTGACAGTGTGACTGATTAATGAGGCCAGATCTTCTTCTCTCTCATCTTGATTAAACATGTCATAGCATCATGAATGAGTTTTTTCTTCCTGACTTTAATAAAGCTTAGAAAGCAAGCAAGTACAAGATAATAACAACAATATGTGGCAGCACATTTATTCACTGGTGACTAAAACTTGAACTTACTTAGATAGATAGATAACACTTAACCATCAGTTGTACAAGTAAGTATTTTATACATCAGAATACTACATGGAAACAGAATCTGGAATATTTTGTCAAGAACAAGTGATGCAGCGCCCTCTGCTGCCCAATCAGTAGAAACAATATAAAATGCCACATAAGAAGTAAGTAACTCAGCAGTCTTGTTGGTCCCTTTTTCAACCTGCTGATATAGAAAATATAAGCAATGCATCGCTAACAAAGTAGAAGAAAAACACACTCAAAGTTATTAATAATTAACAGGTTAGTGCCCCTTCAGGCCCGACACTAACTATATAATCCAATATCTAATTGCATTTATACATTTAATCTTAGTCTGTTTTTTTCACACACAAAAACAGCTTTATTTTTTTTTTTTTACCTTTTTCTTTCTAAAAATAAAATTCCTTGATTTTTTGTTATCTTTGAAAAACACAATTGTGAAGTAGAAGTCTTCTTGAGTCACATGATATTATCTTACATGTAATTAACCTTTACAGAGTATCCAGTAACCTTCTCAAGTATGACTGTGGTGTGTTTAAACAGATAAAGCGTTCTTTTTGCAGATCCATCGTTGTCTGTCATCACATCTCACTGATTTCCATCCTACGTTCTGGACAGAAATTGCACAGTGACCGACAGTAGGAGGAGTAGGAGGTTGAGGTTGTGCCCAGTAGCTGAGAGAAGAACATGATGTTTAGATCAAGGCTGATAGATTCTATGATTCAAAGTGTTCAGGAACGTGTCTCTTACCTTCCAGTCAGATCACTTCCATCGATCCACTTCCATTTCCCATCTACAACTCTCAGGCCAATCCAGTATCCATTGGTTCCTGAACTTCCCCTGCTGTAACCATTGATTACGTCCTGACAACAGAGACACAGCTATTAGATATTTAAACAACATACATGAATAAACACACGGTGGCCTACAGACTCACAGTGTGTTCAGACCCACTTAAAATATATTTTTATTTCATAATTGTCAAAAAAAATTCCCACAGTTTTCTCATTACCTTCTCATTTTGATTACGTATAACAGCAAAATCTGAATTCTTTCCTCTGCAGTCTTCTCGAGCTTTTTCCCAGGTTTTCCGTTTAGGAGGCTGAGGGTCAATATACACATAGCAGCTGGGGTCATTGTATTCCCAGCCCTTCTGACAAGTTTTACACCGTCTCTCTGAAACATCAGAGACCAACCAATAAACAACATTACTGCATTGTGATATTATTATTGGTTATTTTTGGACTTAATTTAGGGGATCTGAACATACCATTATCAATGCGGCAGTAAGCATTAATGCTCCACTGAGCTCGACTGACGTTGAGCTCATTCCAGTTAGTCTCCATGTCTCGTATTTGTTCTGTTAAGTTGTTCTTCTGTGTCTCCAGCTCCTGGTTTCTTGTATCCAGCTGCTTATTTTGTGTTGTCAGGTTCTGGATCTCTGCCGTCAGCTTGGCGTCGTTTTCAGAAATGACAGAGGTAACTACAGTAACAGACAGATGAAGGTGTTGGACTTTGATTCTTTGTTTTTATTTATTATTTATATAATAGATTAATAATAATTTATAAAAATTCAATTCAACATGGCTTTATTGGCACGGAAGTTTCAAGAACAATGTTGCCAAAGCATCAAAATACAATTTGTCCATATATTTGGACAATACACAATAACAGTAATTTATTAAGATTGCTATCTATCAATCTATCTATCTATCTATCTATCTATCTATCTATCTATCTATCTATCTGACAGTGTGAACAGGAGGAAGGATTACACCAAGAAAAACTGTAGTAAAAGCTAAAGCTAAAAGCAAAAGATAAGAATAAAAAGAAAAACGGTGGTACTCACAGTGGATACGAAGGCCCATGATGACCAACAGTATCAGCCAACACACTGCTATCGGTGGAAAACACTGAGTGAAGAAGCGAAACCTCTGGTCTGAGAGAAAAATAAGAATTCAGTTGAATTAATGATGCTGATTTAACACAGTCACAGGTGCTTTGAATACATTTTAATGAGAGAACAAAAGGAGCTGAGTGTTTAAAAATTCACATTTTCTGCCTTCACATTTTTTGACAAAAAAATAAAGATGCTTCACAATATTTACAGTTTTTCTCAATCGCTTTGGCTCATTTTTTGAAACAGTCCAAACATTCTCTAAACTATAAGTGCAACTTTCACAACTGTTTGATGGAACATCACAACTCTATTGCATGTTTGCAAAAGGTAGTAACTCACCCAGAACATTTCATCCGTGCCTCAAAACCTGGTTATTGTGTCAGTAAATTGGCCAATGACACCAAAATGAAACGTTGTTTTGTCATCATGTGAGCCGTACTGGTCAAAAAGACGTTTTTTCACCATGGTGGTCAGCTCTGGAAATGTTCTTACATACAAATCTGTTTTGATCTACTTGTTGTTGACACTGACTATTTGCTGTACGATACCAGAATGTCAGTTTTATCTGGCTGAATGCTGTTGTGTATCGCAATGAGCTTTTTAGATGCACATTTCAACAGCAGGTCAAAGTTAACTGAAAGTCAATAGGCCTGCTGTAGTGCACAGAAAAAGGATGTGCACATCTGTATGTATGCAGTACATTTATTTGAGTAGCAATGCGTTACATGTACTGTAAACAGAAAATTCACCTTTGGTCTTTCATGTAAAGTTACTCTATATACAGTGAACAGAAAATTTGCCACTATATGACGTCCATGACAAAAGCAAGTAAAGCAAAAAACAACAAATTGTAACTCCTCACAGTACATAATCATGTCATAGATATTTATGGAATATACATGTATGTCTGACAGATTTTGATAACTGAAATGGATCATTTTGCATGTGATGGCTCAAACGATGAAATAATGTTTAGAGGTTTAGAAGAGGACGACGATTTCACTGAGAATCAACTCATCAGTTTTGATCAGCAAGACATGTGCAAGTGGTTATTGTACTGACTCTTTTGCACACGTGCTAAAAATCGTACAATTTGCTTGAATGAATGAGAAATTATAATCTATTGTGAACAACAAACTAATTGTTCAGAGATTTGAAGTTATTGTTTTGAAAAAACAATTCTCATTCAAGAACTGAACCAAAGTGAATGATTAAAACTGTAATGAGTGAAATGTATTGTGTTAATAATGCACCTGGAGGGGCTGCCACTTTCTCCACAGTGCATACAGGTTCATTAACATAGTCAGCTTCTTCTTTGATTTCCTCTGAAAGATAAACAGATCAAACAGAAATGTTTATATGCAGTGTCACTCCCAATATGTTGAGCACACTGGAGGAACCATGATACAAAAATGGATTTTATAATCAATTTCAACATTCTAGTCAATCTGACAAAAACATAGTTCACTAGAAGTCCTATGAGGCCTGTAAGGGAAATGTAAAAGCTTACAATGTAACAATTCAATATTTCACATAAAAGTGTTTGGTTGTTAGTTCTGCTTTGAAGTTGTGGTAGATTTGTTTGGTTCCCAGCTAATGCTGATTAGTTGTGGTAGGAAACCATCTTAAAGGTTTTAACCCACAATGGTCGTCTGCAACATCTTCTCACGTTGCTGCAGTTCACCTTTCACCAACAGCTGTTCAACAGTGACTTTTTATCACAATCAAAAATCTTTCTGTTGAAGAGCCATTAGATAAACTTAAAATCCTACTTTTTAAACTACACTATCTGCTTTTTCCTTAATAAGTCATTGATAAATCGACAGCTTCTTCCTTTAGTTTACTCTGAAAAAGAAGACAATAAATCTCATCATTCCTGATGTGTTGAGCAGTGTTAAAAATCATAACGCAAAAGATGGAATTTGAAATGAATTTGGGCGTTTTAAAACCCTTTGGTACTAGGGTGTTGTCAAGCATCAGAAGCATCATAAACTGCAAAAAGATGTAGACAACAGCACAGAAAAATATACATGCAGACACATAAATATTAAAATATTTTAAAGTACCAGTTTCCTCCCGTGGTGTTCTGTTCATCCTGGACAAATGTTTAAAATTCTGCTGCAGTTCTGTATGAGGGTTGTTAGGAGGCTCTCTGGTCCGCTCAGATGGTCTTTAGTGGACTTCTGCTTTGAGTTTACAACTGTGTTGTTTTGCTTTAATCTGCTTCTGTCTCATCCTCTACAATAAAGTTGCAACTTCTGCAAATGATGTTCTGACTTGATAAAAGCTGACAGCTTTTTTATTCAATTTAATACACTAAAACATGAATTTGCTTCTAGATAGATGGATAACACCATCACCTCTACATATTAATATCCTTTACATCAGATGCTTAAGAAAACAGATCTGGGAACATTCTGTTGAGAACAAGTTCTACTTTTTGTTGACACTGACTACTTGCTGTACGATACCAGAATGTCAGTTTTATCTATCTGAATGCTGTTGTGTATCGCAATGAACTTTTTAGATGCACATTTCAACAGCAGGTCAAAGTTAACTGAAAGTCAATAGACCTGCTGTAGTGCACAGAAAAAGGATGTGCACATCTGTATGTATGCAGTACATTTATTTGAATAGCAATGCGTTACATGTACTGTAAACAGAAAATTCACCTTTGGTCTTTCATGTAAAGTTACTCTATATACAGTGAACAGAAAGTTTGCCACAAAATGACGTCAATGCCAAAAGCAAGTAAAGCAAAAAACAACAAATTGTAACTCTTCACAGTACATAATCATCTCATAGATATTAATGGAATATACATGTATGTCTGACAGATTTTGATAACCGGAATGGATCATTTTGCATGTGATGGCTCAAACGATGAAATTTTGTTTAGAAGTTTAGAAGAGGACGACAATTTCACTGAGAATCAACTCATCAATTTTAATCAGTTCTGTATGAGGGTTGTTAGGAGGCTCTCTGGTCCGCACAGATGGTCTTTAGTGGACTTCTGCTTTGAGGTTACAACTGTGTTTTTTTTTTTTTTTTTTAAATCTGCTTCTGTCTCATCCTCTACAATAAAGTTGCAACTTCTGCAAATGATGTTCTGACTTGATAAAAGCTGACAGCCCTTTAATCAATGTGATAGACTAAAACATGAATTTGCTTCAGGGATAGATGGATACCACCATCACCTCTACATATTAATATCCTTTACATCAGATGCTTAAGAAAACAGATCTGGGAACATTCTGTTGAGAACAAGTGATACAATACTGTCTGTTAGCCAATCAGAATCATAAAATGTAAAATGTTTCATGACAGGAAGCTTTGAATAGTTTTGTTGGTCCCTTTCATAACTCTATCACTATATGCTGATATAAAACATTTGATCATGGCATCTCTAATAAAGTAAAAGAAAAACACATTCAAAGTTATAATTAACAGTTTTTGGGGCCAGGGACCCCTTACAGGGGAGAACATTTTCCAAGGACCCCCTCATAATCCTAACACGGATTAATCATATGCTTACTACCATTTGTGCTCTTAGATGCCATAGAAGCTATTTGTATTCTGAAACATTTCCACTTAAATATTTCAGAGCTGTGTCATAGTGATAAATATAAACAAATTTCAATTTGAATCATGTTCAGATAAGATGAAATAATCCTTATTTGTCCCAAAGCGGGGAAATTTCCAATGTTAATAACACTTATATACCTTTAAACAGAGTGATTGTATTTAAATTGCATGTGGACTCAACTTGACCCGTGTGCACGCGCTACCTGAATGTGAGCGAGCGTCCGTCAAAAAAGCGAGGCGACACACGTCAGCTAAAACCACAATATCACTCTATATTTCACCTGCACTTTTTAATGATACAGCACAATTTTTTAATTCATAACAAAGTATTTCGCGGACCCCCTGACAGAGTGCCACGGATGCCTGGTGGTATCCGGACCCCATTTTGAGAATCACTGCTATAGGAGATGAACAAACACACATTTGATATTTATAAGCCAGTTGATATTGCCATACAGGTAATTAATGTATTTGTATATCGTGTATTATAGTTTACAGAGTATCAGGTAGGTGTTGTTTACAGAGATGACAGAGGAAACTACAGTCAAACATACAGGAAGGTGTTGTTCTGTGAACTGTCACTGTGCTACAACTTGATAAGAAAAGAGTAACTTGAACTTAAACTAACTTCCTTCCTTGTTTTACAGAACAAGCCTGGGACAGGAATCATTGCAGCTGACTGTTAACAGAGATATATACAGGTTTACTTCCAGATGACAGAGTGACTGTTGAGTGTATACTCACAGGGGATACGAAGCTCACCTGAACCAACTCACAGCTTTTAGTGGAAGAGACTGAAAGAGAGGAAGGAGGGAGACTTCTTATCTGAAAGAAATATTAGCTGTACTCTGTAAACAGTGTGCTTTATCACAGACAGAAGTGTTAAAAGGAACTTCTTAAAATACCACAAATACAGTGTTAAGCTTTTCAACCTTCATCATTATCACATACTCATTCAACATTTTGATGATCGCTGTAAAAAATCTGATGCTTCAGAAAGTTGTTTCTACAAAATGAATTGTGTTGATAATATACCTGAGGTGGCTTTCATCTTACCCACAATGCATACGGCTGCTGTTGGCTTCCTCAAGTTCCTCTGAAACGGTGCAGTTCAGACACAAATGTTTCAATATCTGCAGTAAATGAACCCTTATTTGCAGAATCACTCCCAATATGTTGAGCAGACTGGAAGGATCATAACACAGGAGAAAAAGTAGAAAGTGAATTTTGACATTTCAAAAGCACTGGCTGTCAATGTGTAGTCATTGTGTTGTCCTGCTTCAAAAGCATCATACATTATGAAAAATAATAATACAACATATTGTTACACAAAAGATGAGATGCTTGTAAAGTTTTAAAGGTTCACTATATGATTTACAGAGCATCAATATAGAAGCAAACATGTAAAGATATAGAGGAGTAATGTCTCCTGAAGTTGCTCTCCCTCTGTGTGTGTTGTAATCCGAGCTTCTTCGTGCTTTGTTGACATCGCCGGGCCGGCCACGCATGCTTTTAGTGCATGTTCGTGCATGTGAGCATGATCCACAGGCTAGCTCAGGTGGTGATAACCTGCAAATTGCGAAAAGATGCAAATACTCTTGCAAGACTCACTGTCGGACGACATTTCTTCACCTCAACTATTCAAGGTCAATGCCTGACCTTAACCATGTTGCGAGAGTTTTCCCAAATTGTGGGCTACCTTCTATACATGACCGCTAGCTCGAGGCCGCCGCTCTGCACTGTGCTCATGCGGCGCTCATATGGCGGTTACAGCTAATAACGTCATTCCGACTGACGGCGCCGTTGCAGAAGCGTAGCACCCACCCTCACACTTCAGCTCCGAAAGCACCATCGTTGTCGATTTCACTGGCAGCCACGAGCTGCCGGCTTGTGGCTGCTGGCTCGAAGGTTGAGAGCCGTGAGGAGGCAAAGTGTATGCTTCCAGTCTCACGTCTAGCACCTTTAATCAATTATAATCTCACCAGCAGATAAAGATATTTTAAAGTGACAGAGCCTGTATGAAAGCTGTAATTTAAAAGTTTACAGTCAACCAATTTAAATACCGCAGAAACGTGTTTGTTTTTTAGTTCTGCTCTGAAGTTGTGACAGAGTTGTTGTTTGGTTAGCGGATAATGCTGAGTAGTTATGATAGGAAATCTTCTCCTTTAAAGGTTTTAACACACTGTGTGTCTTCAGCATCTATTCATGCTGCTGCCGTCAACCTTTCATCAACTGACAGTAACTTTCATTATATTTTATCATATATATATCAAATCGATTTTTTTCTGCTGAGATTGAAGACTCATTTAACAAACATGGAATTCTACTTTTTAATACACAACTTGCTATTACATAAAACATGATCAATAACATGATTGTGCTGTGTGTTGTTCTGTGACTAAACATTGTGAAAATAAGTATCTACATTCAGACACAGTGATGAACTGATGAGCTATTCAACACAAAACCAATTATCACATATTCTTAAGCAATAAGGATTAATGAACAAATCAATAATGGTTCACAAAAACAAGTTCATTGTTCATCATACTAAATCCATTACTCATCCCCTTTACCTGCTTACTGTATGTCTGTTTAGAGACCTGGGGGGGCAGGAGCTTATCCCAGCATGCACTGCGTTTAAGGCAGAAAAAGATTCTGGACAGATCTCCAGCCTAACATGGGGTCAACACACACACAAACACGTTCCCCTGACCTGTACATGCTTGGACTGTGGGAGGAAACCCATGTGAACATGAGGGAACATGTAAACTCCACACAGAAAGGCCCCGGTCTTGTTCAAAACCAGGACCCTCTGTCTGTAAGATGACAGTGTAACCACTGAGCTGTTTTGATACCCAGGAACAGAATTAGGCCTAAACAGATTCTGACTTCATCAGCCCTTTAATGTAACACCACCAAAAAAGACTGAAGCCCCGTCAGAAAAACATGACATTTTTATTTGTGAAAACACAATATGATAGTTCCTTAATAAATTAATACTTCCTGTCCCTCTCTGGAGCTCTGCTGGTTCAGATGTTGACAGTGTGACTGATTAATGAGACCAGATCTCCTTCTGTTCCATCTTGATTAAACATGTCATAGCATCAAGAATGAGGTTTTTCTTCCTGACTTTATTAAAGCTTACTGACATTTTCAGGCAAGAAAAAGATAATAACAACAATATGTGGCAGCACATTTATTCACTGGTGACTAAAACTTGAACTTACTTAGATAGATAGATAACACTTGACCATCAGCTGTACAAGTAAATATTTGATACATCAGAATACTACATGGAAACAGAATCTGGAATATTTTGTCAAGAACAAGTGATGCAGCGCCCTCTGCTGCCCAATCAGTAGAAACAATATAAAATGCCACATAAGAAGTAAGAAACTCAGCAGTCTTGTTGGTCCCTTTTTTCAATCTACTGATATAGAAATTGTAAGCACTGCATCTCTAACAAAGTGGAAGAAACGCACATTCAAAGTTATTAATAATTAAGAGATTAGTGCCCCTTCTGTTCATCCTGGACAAATGTTTAAAATCCTGCTGCAGTTCTGTATGAGAGTTGTTAGGAGGCTCTCTGGTCCGCTCAGATGGTCTTTAGTGGACTTCTTCTTTGAGTTTACAACTGTGTTGTTTTGCTTTAATCTGCTTCTGTCTCATCCTCTACAATAAAGTTGAAACTTCTGCAAATGATGTTCTGACTTGATAAAAGCTGACAGCTTTTTTATTCAATGTAATACACTAAAACATGAATTTGCTTCTAGATAGATGGATAACACCATCACCTCTACATATTAATATCCTTTACATCAGATGCTTAAGAAAACAGATCTGGCAACATTCTGTTGAGAACAAGTTCTACTTTTTGTTGACACTGACTACTTGCTGTACGATACCAGAATGTCAGTTTTATCTATCTGAATGCTGTTGTGTATCGCAATGAACTTATTAGATGCACATTTCAACAGCAGGTCAAAGTTAACTGAAAGTCAATAGGCCTGCTGTAGTGCACAGAAAAAGCATGTGCACATCTGTATGTATGCAGTACATTTATTTGAGTAGCAATGCGTTACATGTACTGTAAACAGAAAATTCACCTTTGGTCTTTCATGTAAAGTTACTCTATATACAGTGAACAGAAAGTTTGCCACAAAATGACGTCAATGCCAAAAGCAAGTAAAGCAAAAAACAACAAATTGTAACTCCTCACAGTACATAATCATGTCATAGATATTAATGGAATATACATGTATGTCTGACAGATTTTGATAACCGGAAAGGATCATTTTGCATGTGATGGCTCAAACAATGAAATAATGTTTAGAAGTTTAGAAGAGGACGACAATTTCACTGAGAATCAACTCATCAGTTTTAATCAGTTCTGTATGAGGGTTGTTAGGAGGCTCTCTGGTCCACACAAATGGTCTTTAGTGGACTTCTGCTTTGAGGTTACAACTGTGTTTTTTTTTTTTTTTTTTTTTAAATCTGCTTCTGTCTCATCCTCTACAATAAAGTTGTAACTTCTGCAAATGATGTTCTGACTTGATAAAAGCTGACAGCCTTTTTAATCAATGTAATACACTAAAACATGAATTTGCTTCTAGATAGATGGATAACACCATCACCTCTACATATTAATATCCTTTACATCAGATGCTTAAGAAAACAGATCTGGGAACATTCTGTTGAGAACAAGTGATACAACACTCTCTGTTAGCCAATCAGAATCATAAAATATAAAATGTTTCATGACAGGAAGCTTTGAATAGTTTTGTTGGTCCCTTTCATCACTCTATCACTATATGCTGATATACAACATTTGATCATGGCATCTCTAATAAAGTAGAAGAAAAGCACATTCAAAGTTATAATTAACAGTTTTTGGGGCCAGGGACCCCTTAGAGGGGAGGACATTTTCCAAGGACCCCCTCATAATCCTAACACAGATTAATCATATGCTTACTACCATTTGTGCTCTTAGATGCCATAGAAGCTATTTGTATTCTGAAACATTTCCACTTAAATACTTCAGACCTGTTTCATAGTGATAAAAAAAATTAAATTTCAATTTGAATCATGTTGCGATAAGATGAAATAATCCTTATTTGTCCCAAAGTGGGGAAATTTCCAATGTTAATAACACTTATATACCTTTAAACAGAGTGATTGTATTTAAATTGCATGTGGACTCAACTTGACAGCATGTATAGCCTACTGTACATTTCAAGTATTGATCTTAAAAGCTTTCAGAAAATGATCAACAGGAAGACTGACATAGTCCTAATAAATACAGATCTGTAAACTTACCAGTCTAAAGCTGACTTAAAAATAATGAACTTCTTGCTGTGTGTCACAATCATATCAGAGTTTCTATTGGCCCAAAGCTAACATGGGTGGGAGTAATGGACACAATATGTTTGTTTTAGTGGTGAAAATGGACCCCATCTGTACATTTGCAATTTTTAATGATACAGCACAATTTTCTAATTCATAACAAAGTATTTCACGGACCCCCTATCAGAGTGCCACGGTTGCCTGGGGGTCCCCGGACCCCATTTTGAGAATCACTGCTATAGGAGATGCACAAACACACATTTGATATTGTGATGTGGGTAGGCTGATTGACTGGGTGAGGGTGTGGGATGACTGGGCTGATTAACTAAAGTGACAACAGGTGTGCCTTAAGCTAGAAGTCTAGCCCTGTGTGAACTTTGTGATGTCACATACTAGTGAGAGCTTTTGATATTCGGTGGACGTGCAGGTCTCCTGGTGTATCCCTCCTCCCTTTTTATGAATTGTTGGATTTTCTATAATAAAGATTGACTGTATTTGTATATATTTATATTTCTGTGGTTATTTGAAGGTTCTGACTCAGTGGCAGTGTTTTCCTGCCACATCTGAACAAAACCCATATTTATTACAATATTTATAAGCCAGTTGATATTACCATACAGGTAATTAATGTATTTGTATATTGTGTATTATAGTTTACAGAGTATCAGGTAGGTGTTGTTTACAGAGATGACAGAGGCAACTACAGTCAAACATACAGGAAGGTGTTGTTCTGTGAACTGTCACTGTGCAACAACTTGATAAGAAAAGTTGAACTAACTAACTTCCTTCCTTGTTTTACAGAACAAGCCTGGGATAGGAATCATTGCAGTGGACTATTAACAGAGATATATACAGGTTTACTTCCAGATGACAGAGTGACTGTTGAGTGTATACTCACAGGGGATACGAAGCTCACCTGAACCAACTCACAGCTTTTGGTGGAAGAGACTGAAAGAGAGGAAGGAGGGAGACTTCTTATCTGAAAGAAAAATCAGCTGAACTCTGTAAACAGTGTGCTTTATCACAGATAGTGATAAAGCATCATACATTATGAAAAATAGTAATACAACATACTGTTACACAAAAGATGAGAGGCTTGTAAAGTTTTAGAGGTTCTCTATTCGATATCCAGAGCATCAATATAGCAGCAAACATGTGAAGATATATAGGAGTAATGTCTCCTGAAGTTGCTCTCCCTCTGTGTGTGTTGTAATCCGAGCTTCTTCGTGCTTTGTTGACATCGCCGAGACGGCCACGCATGCTTTTAGTGCATGTTCGTGCATGTGAAAGTGATCCACAGGCTAGCTCAGATGGTGTCTAGAAGTTAACCTGCAAATTGCGAAAATATGCAAAAACTCTTGCAAGACTCGTTGTCTGATGACCTATCCTCACCTCAACTATTCAAGGTCAATGCCTGACCTTAACCAAGTTGCGAGAGTTTCCCAAATTGCGGGCTACCTTCTATACATGACTGCTAGCTCGCTGCCGCCGCTCTGCACTGTGCCCATACGGCGCTCATATGGCGGTTACAGCTGATAACGCAATTCCGACTGACGGCGCAGTTGCATAAGCGTAGCACCCACCCTCACACTTTCGCTGCCGGCTCGTGGCTGCTGGCTCAAAGGTTGAGAGCCGTGCGGAGGCAAAGTATATGCTTCCAGTCTCACATCTAGCACCTTTAATCTATTATAATCTCACCAGCAGATAAAGATATTTTAAAGTGACAGAGCCTGTATGAAAGCTGTAATTTAAAAGTTTACAGTCAACCAATTTAAATACCGCAGGAACGTTTTTGTTTTTTAGTTCTGCTCTGAAGTTGTGACAGAGTTGTTGTTTGGTTAGCGGATAATGCTGAGTAGTTATGATGAAAAGGAAAAAGTTTTTT
>CAKAOJ020002618.1:0-14054 GCA_916701645.2 Sebastolobus alascanus | reverse complement strand
TTTGGCGGGGGCCAGGGGCGGGATGCCTCCTTACGGACTATCCTGACGGGTGTTGGGGACGCAGATAGGAGCTGGTCTAGTTATTAGACAATATTAAAGATAATTATCAATATTAATAGAATTAATATTACTAAATTATCAATATATATAAATAATAACAGGGCACCAAATTATATTGGTACATAAGCTCAAAAGACATTAAAATGGCTATCAAAAGTAAATAATAATTATCAAAATAATTATTAATTATATTGAATAATATTATTTATTGTATATTAAATCATCCTCGGGGCACCACTCTTTGAAACAAAGAGAAAATGAAAGCAAATTAATGTAGTTTCATAGATAAGTCTCATTAAATATACTAAACTATCAATTTAGAACCTTGATTAATAATTAAATTAATAACTAATATCTATTTAATATCAATAGATAGCAAAGGTTGAAGGATATTGGAGTTCTTGACACAGCAGCGGTCGGCATTATTCACTCTTGTACAACATTAAACAGACCAGCATGTATAATCCACAAATATTTATTTACAAGATAATAAAGGTTAAAACACAATATTAATCTAACTAAATAACTAAACTAAACAAACCAAACACAGTGTGTGAGCATGTGTGTGTGTGTGTGTGTGTGTGTGTGTGTGTGTGTGAGAGAGAGAGAGCGAGAGAGAGAGAGAGAGGGAGAGAGAGAGACAAAGACAAGATGGCTACTTGTCTTTGATGTCTGCATGACCTACAAACAATATGGCGAGCACTGTAAAACTACAAAGATGGCTGGATCAAAGATGGTCGCCAGGGTGTCACCACATGGTCTCTTTGTCCTTTGGAGCACATGGGCTCAGTGAGAACAAAGAGGTGTGATGTGGGGGTTGGGATTATCTGAATTTGTATGTTTGTGTTTAAATCCAATTAACAGTTTATGTAGGTGATCTTAATGTGTGTCGGATAATGCAGTGGGTTAGAAAAGATAGTTAGTTTGCATGCAAGACCCTATGTCTGTGTGGAGCATAAACTAAACACCTCAGATGTGGCGAAGCCAGCTAACCAAATATCCTGACTACAAATTATATCAAACCAGTCAAACTCAATGAATTACATTAAACATATCAATACAGGTACATTCACAGAAGTTAAGTTGAACAGTCTTGCTCAGCCGTGTGCAATTGCTAATGCTAAGGTAAAGCCCAGTACGCTACCAATCCAGAAGAAAGGGTTGTAATTCCAAGTTGAGGAGTTGGAGGAAGCAGACTGGGGAAAGTTGTGGTTCCAGGGTCAAAGATGTTTTCCTTGCTGTGCTCAAATCCAGTTGTGCAATTGGAGGGAAACTAGTCCAGTCCTGTTTCTGCAGCTTGGTGGCTTGGTACTAACTTCCTTGTTGGTTGAAGTTAGTTGATCAAAAGGCAGGCACTCGCATCTTCTGCCCTAGAAGTTCCTTGTGTACATGTCTGTTTGCTAACAAGACATAGATTGGAGCAGAGCTGGTTCTGCAGCTTCTGTCTGTAGGAGAGCTGGGTGAGAAAGGCCACAGCTGACCTGCCTTGGAGGTCAGCAGGGTTTGAAAGGGGCAGCAGAAAGAGGGAGAACAAAGAGAGGACCATTCCTTTTATCTAGCATGAATGAGTCATCATGGTACAGTAGCCAATGAAAATGGTTACTGAGTCCATGGGTGGAGCTACTCAATGGGTGACTCAAGGTCCTGGGAAATGCAGTTCATGTCTTTGCCACCATCTTGAATGGTGAGGTCCCAACATTGGTTAAGGTTACGGCGTCCTGAGATTTTGTGATTTCTGGGACAGCCACAGAGACTGCAGTTTTTCTCAGAGCATTTGATAGATCAATCTAAAGAGAATTTCACCGAGTATTACCAAAATGGCTCTTAAAAAATGGCCCAGCTTATTGCTCTAACCCAGCTTTAAATGTCAATAGCCAAACCTCACTGCCAGTACAAAGTTGTCTCGTGTAAATGAGATATGCATGGAAAGATGTTGAATTTTGAATTTACATAGTGTGATTCAATGATATTAATTGGCTGTGTACAACTGACACAAACACTACTTGCATGTGTAGATGTAAAACATACAAAAATGTAAGAACTTACCTTTGTTCGGGTTGATAAAATGCTCTGTGAGACCAGCCTTGTCAGTTTTCAATTTAATGTGTTGTTCGGCATCCTCTTGAGGACGGATCCGTCTACTCCTCACAGATCTCTCCATTATTCTTCCTTTGTCAGCCATCTCATCTGTTTGAAAGAAGAATTTCATGCTCATTCAATCCACAAGAGTTTCAGCTTTACAGTCACACCCAATTTATGTATTTCCACAACTGTTAAGGGACCCCAGTATGCAGAAATATTCAAATACACCATTTTAGAATACATTTGTACTGCATGCAAATAAAATGCATGGTTTCTGCCTCATCCCTCGTTCCTTTAACTCCTCCAATCCCTCTCTCCTTTAACTCCTCCTCCCGTCCCTCTCTCCTTTAACTCCTCCTCCCGTCCCTCTCTCCTTTAACTCCTCCTCCCATCCCTCTCTCCTTTAACTCCTCCTCCTTTAACTCCTCCTCCCATCCCTCTCTCCTTTAACTCCTCCTCCCATCCCTCTCTCCTTTAACTCCTCCTCCCATCCCTCTCTCCTTTAACTCCTCCTCCTTTAACTCCTCCTCCCGTCCCTCTCTCCTTTAACTCCTCCTCCCATCCCTCTCTCCTTTAACTCCTCCTCCTTTAACTCCTCCTCCCGTCCCTCTCTCCTTTAACTCCTCCTCCCATCCCTCTCTCCTTTAACTCCTCCTCCCATCCATCTCTCCTTTAACTCCTCCTCCTCATCCCTCTCTCCTTTATCTCCTCCTCCTCATCCCTCTCTCCTTTAACTCCTCCTCCCGTCCCTCTCTCCTTTAACTCCTCCTCCCATCTCTCTCTCCTTTAACTCCTCCTCCTCATCCCTCTCTCCTTTAACTCCTCCTCCCATCCCTCTCTCCTTTAACTCCTCCTCCTCATCCCTCTCTCCTTTAACTCCTCCTCATCCCTCTCTCCTTTAACTCCTCCTCCCATCCCTCTCTCCTTTAACTCCTCCTCCCATCCCTCTCTCCTTTAACTCTTCCTCCTCATCCCTCTCTCCTTTAACTCTTCCTCCTCATCCCTCTCTCCTTTAACTCCTCCTCCCATCCCTCTCTCCTTTAACTCTTCCTCCCATCCCTCTCTCCTTTAACTCCTCCTCCTTTAACTCCTCCTCCCATCCCTCTCTCCTTTAACTCCTCCTCCTCATCCCTCTCTCCTTTAACTCCTCCTCCTTTAACTCCTCCTCCCATCCCTCTCTCCTTTAACTCCTCCTCTTCATCCCTCTCTCCTTTAACTCTTCCTCCCATCCCTCTCTCCTTTAACTCCTCCTCCTTTAACTCCTCCTCCCATCCCTCTCTCCTTTAACTCCTCCTCCTCATCCCTCTCTCCTTTAACTCCTCCTCCCATCCCTCTCTCCTTTAACTCTTCCTCCTCATCCCTCTCTCCTTTAACTCTTCCTCCTCATCCCTCTCTCCTTTAACTCCTCCTCCCATCCCTCTCTCCTTTAACTCTTCCTCCCATCCCTCTCTCCTTTAACTCCTCCTCCTTTAACTCCTCCTCCCATCCCTCTCTCCTTTAACTCCTCCTCCCATCCCTCTCTCCTTTAACTCTTCCTCCCATCCCTCTCTCCTTTAACTCCTCCTCCTTTAACTCCTCCTCCCATCCCTCTCTCCTTTAACTCCTCCTCCTCATCCCTCTCTCCTTTAACTCCTCCTCCCATTCCTCTCTCCTTTAACTCTTCCTCCTCATCCCTCTCTCCTTTAACTCTTCCTCCTCATCCCTCTCTCCTTTAACTCTTCCTCCCATCCCTCTCTCCTTTAACTCCTCCTCCCATTCCTCTCTCCTTTAACTCTTCCTCCTCATCCCTCTCTCCTTTAACTCTTCCTCCTCATCCCTCTCTCCTTTAACTCCTCCTCCTTTAACTCCTCCTCCCATCCCTCTCTCCTTTAACTCTTCCTCCCATCCCTCTCTCCTTTAACTCCTCCTCCCATTCCTCTCTCCTTTAACTCTTCTTCCTCATCCCTCTTTCCTTTAACTCTTCCTCCTCATCCCTCTCTCCTTTAACTCCTCCTCCTTTAACTCCTCCTCCCATCCCTCTCTCCTTTAACTCCTCCTCCTCATCCCTCTCTCCTTTAACTCTTCCTCCCATCCCTCTCTCCTTTAACTCCTCCTCCTCATCCCTCTCTCCTTTAACTCTTCCTCAAAGCCCGGCGCTCTTCCTGAGGACTTGGTTTTAATAGAGTAACTTTATTAACTTCCTCTGTTATTTAGATTTGGTAATAGTTGTTTCAAAGTGCTGCAGACGTGGGCCAGATGAGTCCAGAAACACTTGGTCAACCTTCTTTAACATTCTGTTCAAGTTGTTCAAAAGTGTTCAAGTTGTTCAAAAATGTCCACACAGGATGCCCAATGAATCACTGGAGAGGATCAAGTCAGATGCAAAAAATAGAGTTTATTGTGTTCACATGCAGCAACACAGTATAAACCCGAGCCTGCCCCAGAACCAGACCAAAAAACACTGAACACTACGCTGTCTTATATACAGTTCCAATGGTGTCTGATGCAATGTGGGCGTAGCTGATCCTGTGATATTTTGGGGATTTACCACTGATCATAACAGCTAAAAACTGCCAGGTGTTCATTACAAGGCCGTTACTAGGACCGGATTTTGACCTTCGTGTCCTTATCTCAAGACCACCCACTGAGAAAAACACCCAACAGTGCCCGGCCTCGAGGACCATATTCCTAAGGCGAGGCCTTCCAAAAGGGCCAGGTGTTCAACTCAGGGCGACCTCTCTTGGTACACCAACATATGCAGTTCTGTTAGTTCTGAGGACAGCAAAGTTGCATTGTGGACATCAACAGCGATTACATATCATTACCTTCTTTAAAAATGATTATATGATCAATATTCTATCTTTATCGATTGACATATGAATATGGAATCATCACACATAGTTATTGATTAATATATATGAAGATTTTTGCTTCATCATTCCTCCCTTTGAGACTACAAAGTCTCACACAAAATCAACAGTTGTGAATGTAAGCATGTAAAGACATCATACATCAGCTAGCCGAAAGGCGTGGCTGAGGCAGCTTAGCACCTTGCCAGGTTTGTGTGGTTTCCTTGATTATTGTAAATGCACACATGAATAATGGGATGTCGATTAATATGAAAAGGCACAGAGGTCAAAACAAACAGATATATGGTTATATGGTTAAATGTAAGGCTAAAAACGCATCGTGATATATAATGGGACAGGCTCTTAGAACTGTTTACTAGCATGTATCAAGCAAATTTATGAAAATCATTTTGGCTTAAAGCAGTTAATCAGATCAGTTGTTCGAGTATGCTCGGCGTTTCTTTTTCCTGTGTCTCCGTTTAGTCCTTTTGTTGAGTCCCCGAGGTTTGACGTCACTCGTTGAGGCTGGGGATGGGCGTAATGCATGAGAACTTGGGAAACATCCAATGGCAGGATTTGAGCAGACCAGCCACCAACGGGCCGGTACTTTCAGGGCTTCTTGGTGGGATTTTGTTAAACTGGTCCTAAATGCGGATACTACCATGTAAACTTCTGTGCATCTTTCGTTGAGGAATTAACCATTACTCTCACCTCCCCTTCAATCATCGCATCGCTCGTCCGCAGGAAGATTGTCTAATTTAATAACTTCTAAGCTGAAAAATAAACAGTAAAACTCATCATCGTTCCACAGGGTGGAGCTGCAACACAAAGCAAAGCAGAAAGATCTATTAAAATGTGTTAATCTACAGTTATGTTGTCATATACTGAACTATTCTGCGGAGGCACTTTGGGTTCAGAATATATGAATGAACGAAGGTCCAGGTGGTGAACCTCTGTGGATCATCAGGACACGGCTGATCCTCTCAACACATCCTCTGTTCTGATCACTCATTCTGATGGAGACCACCGTCTGATGAGAGAAGAAGAGAACAGAAGTCATGAATCAGTGTTTACAGAGACTCCCTTCATCAGCTGTCAGTCACTGATGCAGCACACAGTTCATTTATAAAACTATCATTATCAGAACCAACCTCCATATCTCTGCTCACTACTCAATATCTCCAACAGTAACCGCAATTTATCTTCTAGTAAATTCATCAGTGTGGTCGTTCCTAAAGTCTGCACCTCCTCTGGTCGTCACTCATTCCAGTTTGCTGCTCCTAGTGACTGGAACGAGTTACTAAAGACACTAAAACTCCAAACCCTCATCCTGTTACCCTCCTTTAAGAACTCATTACAAGAGATAGTTTCTGATCACCTGCTTCTGAATCTGCCTCTCTGGAACACACCACATATATTATATATATATATTTCTATTGTTGTATATACTGTATATATTGTGATGTTTTAATTCTGTCTAATGTTTTATTGCACTTATCGTACTTCTGTTCGATGATCTAATATCTTGTATGGCCTTTGCCTTCTGTCGCTGCCTCTTGGCCAGGTCGTCATTGTAAATGAGAATTGGTTCTCAGTTGACTTATCTGGTTAAATAAAGGTCAAATAAAAACAGAAATAAAACCTCCAGTACAAAGAGCAGCAGGGACTTCAGTCTGTAGCGTAGCCAGCTTCCTTTCAGCTCTCATGTTAACGTATTGGAGTGAACACACTGAGCTCAGCACTCACAGACCTGCAGAGACTTTGGGCATCAAGTCTGTAGATTTCACTGTAGTACACAGTGGAAATAAACTGCTGAGAGTCCTGAACGCATCATTACTGCAGAATCAGAGAGATATTCACTGCTCACTTTAATGATGGATTTACTGCTCTTAGGGTTCAAAGATGTTAAAAAACACTGACAAATGATTACTGGACTTCAGCAGAGGTTCTGGTCTGTAGAAAGACCACATCATGGTTACTAAATGTAACCATGGTTCTATGAAATAAGATCCAGTGATTTGAGGCTTCAGTCAGACTGATCTCAGAGCTGTGATAAAGATGAACTGATCAATGAGAGAACAAAGACTTTGTGATCAGATTTGATGGTACGACAGTTTGATGGATGAGGAACACTGTCTCTATACATGATGTGATGCTGTCAGCTGTAATCCAGCTTTATTTCCTGGAGACATGAACACAACAACAACATCTTCTTCACATCAACTCTAACACATGATCACAACAAGCTTCTGGCTGATCTGATTGGCTGACTGTTCTCTCTCTCTGTGTGTCACCGTTCTCCTCTCACAGCTTCACTGAGAAAACACATCACAACAATACTGCTGAAACCAGCATGGACCGACTCCGACTGTCTACTGACCTCAGAGTCTCCAGTCTACAGTGTGGACTCTCCACCAGATCAGACAGCAGCTTCACATCTGAATCCTGCAGCTCGTTGTCTCTCAGATCCAGCGCTCTCAGATGGGAGGGGTTGGACTTCAGAGCTGAGGCCAGAGAATCACAGCTGATCTCTGACAAACTGCAGCTCCACAATCTGAATAAAGAATAAATGATGAAGATAAAAATCACTTTATAATTCAATCAGATGTGTTCAGGTTTTAAATGTGTTGCTCAACATTACTATGTCCTAATCAATGATCTTTTCCCTAAAATGAGTAGAGTGACATTGTCATTGTGTTATTGTGGATTATCATAATGTCAGCCTTCTACAGACATCATCCAGATGTCACCACAACATTCATACACCTATTCATGTCAACACACATCAATAACATGCTGCTGATCTCTGTGTTCATCTCTGTGTGTGTGCTGAAGGATCAATATCAATGATCAGACATTATTTGTGGAACACGTTGAAACAAACAGACACCAGAGAAATATTTCTACTTCATGAAGTAAACTTGATCAATTTAAAACAGATATTAGTTCAGAGGATCTTCTGAATCCAGATGTGGCCATTTACCAACAATGATAAACATTCATTTACTTTAAAAACTAACAGTGGACATTTTCTACACTTTCTTTAAGAAACACAAGTCTTTAGTGACTGCAGACTGAATTTAGTTCAAGAAACATGAAAATATGAAGAAAAGGACATTAACAACTTTATGGATGTAAGTTATGTTTGTACATAAATCAGGTTCAATTGTTAATTAAAGATATAAGATCTCTAATAGTAACAGAGAGTCAGTGAACTGACCCCAGAGTCTCCAGTCTACAGTGTGGACTCTCCAGAAAACCACACAGCAGCTTCACTCCTGAATCCTGCAGCTTGTTGTAGCTCAGATCAAGCTCTCTCAGATGGGGGGGGTTGGACTTCAGAGCTGAGGCCAGAGAATCACAGCTGATCTCTGACAAACTGCAGTCCCTCAATCTGAATAAAGAATAAATGATGTAAGTTTAGAAGACAACGTTCCTGCTTGAAATCATTCAATGTTTAATAATGTGTTCAGAGCTGAAGAAGGTTTAGAACGTAGAAGTTTATAAAATGTAAACTCCAAACACCTGAAGCCAACATGATGCAGGTTAAAAACTGTAAAATACAAAGAGTGAAACAGAGCTCTCATTAATATTAATGACAACGTGCTGCTACTTCAATAAAGACGTAGTGACTTCACCTCTTAAACTCTGACAGCTCCACCAGTGGATCCATCTATACAAACTCATGTTGAGCAGCCAAACACTAATAAAAACCACAGAAACTGATTCAAGATTCAACTCAACATCTCAAAGTTTATAAAGATGTCAAATATGTCAGGATGGATTTGGGGAAATGTGAATAAAAGATATATAAGATAAGACATCTAGAATATATATTTTAGGAATAGTGGAGTCATAAAATCAAAGTTTAAACTCTTCAGTCAGTATAAGCATCATATAGCTTCATAACATTTATAGAAAAAACAAATACTGAATATATGTTATTGTCTGATAGCTGAAATAGAGATTATTTATTTATTCTTTATATTTATGTATTTTTTATAATTTATTTTAACATGATGAAAGTCAGGTCTTGTGATATATGAAGGTTTTAAATGTGTAGCTCAACATTGCTCTGCTACAGTCAATGGACTAAACCACTGAAGAAGAAAATGTCCTTTAGCATGAAGATACTCAGTGTGGATCAGTATAATATCAGCCTTATGTCTGCAGTTTAGTGTCACCACAACTTTCACATCATATTCATCTCAGTACACAAGTCAAAGCATGTTGTAATCTTCATCATACCCAGGGTATCTTCATCATACCCGGGGTATCTTCATCATACCCGGGGTATCTTCATCATACCCGGGGTATCTTCATCATACCCGGGGTATCTTCATCATACCCGGGGTATCTTCATCATACCCGGGGTATCTTCATCATACCCAGGGTATCTTCATCATACCCAGGGTATCTTCATCATACCCAGGGTATCTTCATCATACCCAGGGTATCTTCATCATACCCAGGGTATCTTCATCATACCCAGGGTATCTTCATCATACCCAGGGTATCTTCATCATACCCAGGGTATCTTCATCATACCCAGGGTATCTTCATCATACCCAGGGTATCTTCATCATACCCAGGGTATCTTCATCATACCCAGGGTATCTTCATCATACCCAGGGTATCTTCATCATACCCAGGGTATCTTCATCATACCCAGGGTATCTTCATCATACCCAGGGTATCTTCATCATACCAAGTATCTTCATCATACCCAGGGTATCTTATCATACCCGGGTACTTAATACCCCGGGGTATGATGGAAGATACCCTGGGTATGATGAAGATACCCTGGGTATGATGAAGATACCCTGGGTATGTTGAAGATACCCTGGGTATGATGAAGATACCCTGGGTATGATGAAGATACCCTGGGTATGTTGAAGATACCCTGGGTATGATGAAGATACCCTGGGTATGATGAAGATACCCTGGGTATGTTGAAGATACCCTGGGTATGATGAAGATACCCTGGGTATGTTGAAGATACCCTGGGTATGATGAAGATACCCTGGGTATGATGAAGATACCCTGGGTATGATGAAGATACCCTGGGTATGATGAAGATACCCTGGGTATGTTGAAGATACCCTGGGTATGATGAAGATACCCTGGGTATGATGAAGATACCCTGGGTATGATGAAGATACCCTGGGTATGTTGAAGATACCCTGGGTATGTTGAAGATACCCTGGGTATGATGAAGATACCCTGGGTATGATGAAGATACCCTGGGTATGTTGAAGATACCCTGGGTATGATGAAGATACCCTGGGTATGATGAAGATACCCTGGGTATGATGAAGATACCCTGGGTATGATGAAGATACCCTGGGTATGTTGAAGATACCCTGGGTATGATGAAGATACCCTGGGTATGATGAAGATACCCTGGGTATGATGAAGATACCCTGGGTATGTTGAAGATACCCTGGGTATGTTGAAGATACCCTGGGTATGTTGAAGATACCCTGGGTATGATGAAGATACCCTGGGTATGATGAAGATACCCTGGGTATGATGAAGATACCCTGGGTATGATGAAGATACCCTGGGTATGATGAAGATACCCTGGGTATGATGAAGATACCCTGGGTATGATGAAGATACCCTGGGTATGATGAAGATACCCTGGGTATGTTGAAGATACCCTGGGTATGATGAAGATACCCTGGGTATGTTGAAGATACCCTGGGTATGTTGAAGATACCCTGGGTATGATGAAGATACCCTGGGTATGATGAAGATACGCTAGCTGAACTGGCTTCGTAGTACAGGCCTCAGCTGTCCTTCCTGCATCTGTCAGTTTAAACTGTGTTGTTTTTAGCCTGATTCTGACTTAAACTTCTTCATATTTGTGTAATATTATCACGATCTGCGCACCGAGCTCTGATTGGTCAGTAGGAGGTGTTTTTATACGAGTTGATCTCTTATCTGGAACATAACCTGCTCCGGAGCAGGTCAGATGTTCAGCATCAGTTACCATGGTGATCCCCGTAAAAAGTGATCCACCTTCGTAGGACGGAAAACCCTGAAGGGTTAAACCTGAAGTTACCTCAATAACCACAAATCCTGCTTCGTAGTACAGACCTCAGATATCACCACAACATTCATACACCTATTCATGTCAACACACATCGATAACATGCTGCTGATCTCTGTGTTCATCTCTGTGTGTGTGCTGAAGGATCAATATCAATGATCAGACATTATTTGTGGAACATGTTGAAACAAACAGACACCAGAGAATATTTCTACTTCATGAAGTAAACTTGATCAATTTAAAACAGATATTAGTTCAGAGGATCTTCTGTATCCAGATGTGACCATTTACCAACAATGATAAACATTCATTTACTTTAACAACTAACAGTGGACATTTTCTACACTTTCTTTAAGAAACACAAGTCTTTAGTGACTGAAGACTGAATTTAGTTCAAGAAACATGAAAATATGGAGAAAAGGACATTAACAACTTTATGGATGTAAGTTATGTTTGTACATAAATCAGGTTCAATTGTTAATTAAAGATATGAGATCTCTAATAGTAACAGAGAGTCAGTGAACTGACCTCAGAGTCTCCAGTCTACAGTGTGGACTCTCCAGAAAACCACACAGCTTCACTCCTGAATCCTTCAGGTTGTAGTTGTGACTCAGCTGCAGCTCTCTCAGATGGGGGGGGTTGGACTTCAGAGCTGAGATCAGAGAATCACAGCTGATCTCTGACAAACTGCAGTCACTCAATCTGAATAAAGAATAAATGATGTAAGTTTAGAAGACAACGTTCCTGCTTGAAATCATTCAATGTTTAATAATGTGTTCAGAGCTGAAGAAGGTTTAGAACGTAGAAGTTTATAAAATGTAAACTCCAAACACCTGAAGCCAACAGGATGCAGGTTAAAAACTGTAAAATACAAAGAGTGAAACAGAGCTCTCATTAATATTAATGACAACGTGCTGCTACTTCAATAAAGACGTAGTGACTTCACCTCTTAAACTCTGACAGCTCCACCAGTGGATCCATCTATACAAACTCATGTTGAGCAGCCATACACTAATAAAAACCACAGAAACTGATTCAAGATTCAACTCAACATCACAACGTTTATAAAGATGTCAAATATTGTCAGGATGGATTTTGGGGAAATGTGAATAAAAGATATATAAGATAAGACATCTAGAATATATATTTTAGGAATAGTGGAGTCATAAAATCAAAGTTTAAACTCTTCAGTCAGTATAAGCATCATATAGCTTCATAACATTTATAGAAAAAACAAATAGTGAATATATTTGTTATTGTCTGATAGCTGAAATAGAGATTATTTATTTATTCTTTATATTTATGTATCTTTTATAATTAATTTTAACATGATGAAAGTCAGTTGTTGTGATATATGAAGGTTTTAAATGTGTAGCCAACATTGCTCTGCTACAGTCAATGGACTAAACCACTGAAGAAGAAAATGTCCTTTAGCATTAAGATACTCAGTGTGGATCAGTATAATATCAGCCTTATGTCTGCAGTTTAGTGTCACCACAACTTTCACATCATATTCATCACAGCACACAAGTCAAAGCATGTTGGAATCTTCATCATACCCAGGGTATCTTCAACTACCCAGGGGTATCCTGTCAACATACCCAGGGTATCTTCATCATACCCAGGGTATCTTCATCATACCCAGG
Source organism: Sebastolobus alascanus (assembly GCA_916701645.2). Taxonomy (NCBI): domain Eukaryota; kingdom Metazoa; phylum Chordata; class Actinopteri; order Perciformes; family Sebastidae; genus Sebastolobus; species Sebastolobus alascanus. The sequence continues at coordinate 1,383 of CAKAOJ020002618.1, read as the reverse complement.
GTATCTTCATCAAACCCAGGGTATCTTCAACATACCCACGGTATCTTCATCATACCCAGGGTATCTTCTCGTTATCTGGCTTAACTAACCCTAACAAACGAGTTCCCGCTAAGCGGTCCACGAAGGTGGTTATCAACTCGGTAAATCAACTCAGGGTTTCTCAGTCTGGTTATGAGCGCGTTCACATGAACGGGGCGGGGCTTACAGCATTTGACCAATCACAGACATGGACAAGTCTACTGTCAGCAGACAGACAGGCAGACAGACAGACAGACAGACAGACAGACAGAGACAGACAGACAGGCAGACAGACAGACAGACAGACAGGCAGACAGACAGACAGACAGACAGACAGACAGACAGAAAAGACAGACAGGCAGAGCGGCACATATTACAAAGAAGAGTAAACTATATTAGACAAATAGGAAGAAGTTAAACACATAATCCAGACTAAAAGTAACACAGTTGAAGCTGCCAAATGCAGGAAGGAGAGCTGGCAAAAGAAAAAACTCCCGATGTGTGAATGTGTAAATTAACAGACTTATTAGAACACTCAAAAGTCGGATAAAGTCGTCTAGATATAAATAGATATAAGAAATATAGAGGACGGATGGGTTACACCTCATTATACCCATTTTTATATAAGGGGCGTGTATAACTATTTAAACCTTCTGTCAGCTGCGTCTCCGTTTCCTGCGGTGTGAAACGGATTCAAGACCAAGTAAAAAAAAAAAAGTATAAAAATATAATTCAAAGCGGTAAACACCCACAGCATAAATCCAGCTGTCCTTCCTGCATCTGTCAGTTTAAACTGTGTTGTTTTCAGCCTGGATTATGACTTAAACTTCTTCATATTTGTGTAATATTATCATACGATCTGCGCACCGAGCTCTGATTGGTCAGTAGGAGGTGTTTTTATACGAGTTGATCTCTTATCTGGAACATAACCTGCTCCGGAGCAGGTTAGCTGTTCAGCATCAGTTACCATGGTGATCTACCCAGGTGAGAAGTGATCCACCTTCGTAGGACGGAAAACCCTGAAGGGTTAAACCTGAAGTTACCTCGATAACCACAAATCCTGCTTCGTAGTACAGACCTCAGATATCACCACAACATTCATACACCTATTCATGTCAACACACATCGATAACATGCTGCTGATCTCTGTGTTCATCTCTGTGTGTGTGCTGAAGGATCAATATCAATGATCAGACATTATTTGTGGAACACGTTGAAACAAACAGAAACCAGAGAAATATTTCTACTTCATGAAGTAAACTTGATCAATTTAAAACAGAATAATTTTAGTTCCAGAAAAAAAAGGATCTTTCTGTTTTCCAGAGGGGACTCTTAAACCTGGTATTCTCTTATCTGGCTTAACCA
>CAKAOJ020002617.1:0-67922 GCA_916701645.2 Sebastolobus alascanus | reverse complement strand
AATTTTAAAAAAACATTTGTATTTAATCTGTTTATCTTTCAGAGGAAATCAAAGAAGAAGCTGACTATGTTAATGAACCTGTATGCACTGTGGAGAAAGTGGCAGCCCCTCCAGGTGCATTATGAACACAATACATTTCACTCATTACAGTTTTAATCATTTGCTTTGGTTCAGTTCTTGAATGAGAATTTTTTTTTTTTTTTTTTCAAATCAGTGAGTTCAAAAATCTGAACAATTAGTTTGTTGTTTTCAACAGATTAGAATTTCTCATTCATTGAAGCAAATAGCATGATTTTTAGCACGTGTGCAAAAGAGTAAGTACAATAACCACTTGCATGTGTCTTGCTGATCAAAACTGACGAGTTGATTCTCAATGAAATCGTCGTCCTCTTCTAAACTTCTAAACATTATTTCATCGTTTGAGCCATCATATGCAAAATTATCCATTCCGGTTATCAAAATCTTTCAGACATACATGTATATTCCATAAATATCTATGACATGATTATGTACTGTGAGGATTTACAATATGTTGTTTTTTCTTTACTTGCTTTTGGCATGGACGTCATATAGTGGCAAATTTTCTGATCACTGTATATAGAGTAACTTTAAATGAAAGACCAAAGGTGAATTTTCTGTTTACAGTACATGTAACGCATTGCTACTCAAATAAATGTACTGCATACATCCAGATGTGCACATCCTTTTTCTGTGCACTACAGCAGGCCTATTGACTTTCAGTTAACTTTGACCTGCTGTTGAAATGTGCATCTAAAAAGCTCATTGCGATACACAACAGCATTCAGCCAGATAAAAATGACATTCTGGTATCGTACAGCAAATAGTCAGTGTCAACAACAAGTAGATCAAAACAGATTTGTATGTAAGAACATTTCCAGAGCTGACCACCGTGGTGAAAAAAACTCTTTTTGACCGGTACGGCTCACACGATGACAAAACAACGTTTCATTTTGATGCCATTGGCCAATTTACTGACACAATAACTAGGTTTTGAGGCACAAATGAAATGTTTTAGGTGAGTTACTACCTTTTGCAAACATGCAATAGAGTTTTGATGTTCCATGAAACAGTTGCACTAACAGTTTTGAGAATGTTAAGACTGTTTCAAAAAATGAGCCAAAGCGATTGAGAAAAAATTTAAATATTGTTAAGAATGAAATTTATTTAACTTTCTTTATTTGTTTTATCAAAAAATGTGAAGAAACGCTCAGCTCCTTTAGTTCTCTCATCAAAATGCTTTTAAAGCACCTTTGACTGTGTTAAATCAGCATCATTAACTCAACTGAATTCTTATTTTCCTTTCAGACCAGAGGTGTTACTTCTTCACTCAGTGTTTTCTACCGATAGCAGTGTGTTGGCTGATACTGTTGGTCATCATGGGCCTTCGTATCCACTGTGAGTACCACTGTTTTTGTTTTCTTAACTTTTGCTTTTAGCTTTAGCTTTTACTACAGTTTTTCTTGGTGTAATCCTTCCTCCTGTTCAAACTGGCAGATAGATAGATAGATAGATAGATAGATAGATAGATAGATAGATAGATAGATAGATAGATAGATAGATAGATAGATAGATAGATAGATAAATAGATAGATAGATTGATTGATAGATTGATTGATTGATAGATAGCAATCTTAATGTGTTAATGTTCATATTATTGTTATTGTGTACTGTCCAAATATATGAACAAATTGTATTTTGATGCTTTGGCAACATTGTTCTTGAAACGTCCGTGCCAATGAAGCCATGTTGAATTGAATTTTTATAAATTATTATTAATCTATTATATAAATAATAAATAAAAAAAAAATAATCAAAGTCCAACACCTTCCTCTGTCTGTCAATGTAGTTACCTCTGTCATTTCTGAAAACAACGCCAAGCTGACGGCAGAGATCCAGAACCTGACAACACAAAATAAGCAACTGGATGCCAATCACAACCTGACAAATGACAAACTCAGCTCAGACAATGAAAACTTGAAGAGGGACCACAACAATCTGACCGTCCAGTTTGACAACCTGACACAAGCCTATACTGTCTTAGAAAGCAAGATCACATACCTGAATGCAGAAAACCAGGAGCTGAACACACAAAACCAGAAGCTGAACACAAGCAACCAGGAGCTGGAGACACAGAAGAACAACTTAACAGAACAAATACGAGACATGGAGACTAACTGGAATGAGCTCAACGTCAGTCGAGCTCAGTGGAGCATTAATGCCTACTGCCCCATTAGAAATAATGGTATGTTCAGATCCCCTTAATTAAGTCCAAAAACAACCAATAATAATATCACAATGCAGTAATGTTGTTTATTGGTTGGTCTCTGATGTTTCAGGGAGAGTGTGTAAAACTTGTCAGGATGGCTGGGAATACACCGACCCCAGCTGCTATGCGTATGTTGACCCTGTTCTTCTTTATCGGAAAACCTGGGAAGAAGCTCGAGAAGACTGCAGAGGAAGGAATTCAGATTTTGCTGTTATACGTAATCAAAATGAGAAGGTAATGAGAAAACTTTTGGAATTTCTTTTGACAATTATGAAATAAAAATATATTTTCTGTGGGTGTGAACACACTGTGAGTCTGTAGGCCACCGTGTGTTTATTCATGTATGATGTTTAAATATCTAATAGCTGTCTCTCTGTTGTCAGAACGTAATCAATGGTTACAGCAGGGGCAGTTCAGGAACCAATGGATACTGGATTGGCCTGAGAGTTGAAGATGGGAAATGGAAGTGGATCGATGGAAGTGATCTGACTGGAAGGTAAGAGACACGTTCCTGAACACTTTGAATCATAGAATCTATCAGCCTTGATCTAAACATCATGTTCTTCTCTCAGCTACTGGGCACAACCTCAACCTCCTACTGTCGGTCACTGTGCAATTTCTGTCCAGAACGTAGGATGGATATCATTGAGATGTGATGACAGACAACGATGGATCTGCAAAAAGAACGCTTTATCTGTTTAAACACACCACAGTCATACTTGAGAAGGTTACTGGATACTCTGTAAAGGTTAATTACATGTAAGATAATATCATGTGACTCACGAAGACTTGTACTTCACAATTGTGTTTTTCAAAGATAACAAAAAATCAAGGAATTTTATTTTTAGAAAGAAAAAGGTAAAAAAAAAAAAATAAAGCTGTTTGTGTGTGTCTGAAAAAAACAGACTAAGATTAAATATATAAATGCAATTAGATATTGGATTATATAGTTAGTGTCGGGCCTGAAGGGGCACTAACCTGTTAATTATTAATAACTTTGAATGTGTTTTTCTTCTACTTTGTTAGCGATGCATTGCTTATAATTTCTATATCAGCAGGTTGAAAAAAGGGACCAACAAGACTGCTGAGTTTCTTACTTCTTATGTGGCATTTTATATTGTTGATACTGATTGGCCAGCAGAGGGCGCTGCATCACTTGTTCTTGACAAAATATTCCAGATTCTGTTTCCATGTAGTATTCTGATGTATAAAATACTTACTTGTACAGCTGATGGTTAAGTGTTATCTATCTTATCTAGAAGAGAGTTCATGTTTTAGTCACCAGTGAATAAATGTGCTGCCACATATTGTTGTTATTATCTTTTTCTTGCTTGCTTTCTAAGCTTTAATAAAGTCAGGAAGAAAAACTCATTCATGATGCTATGACATGTTTAATCAAGATGAGAGAGAAGAAGATCTGGCCTCATTAATCAGTCACACTGTCAACATCTGCACCAGCAGAGCTCCAGAGAGGAACAGGAAGTATCAATTTATTAGGGAACTATCATATTGTGTTTTTCACAAATAAAAATGTCATGTTTTTCTGACGGGGCTTCAGTCGTTTTTGGTGGTGTTACATTAAAGGGCTGATGAAGTCAGAATCTGTTTAGGCCTAATTCTGTTCCTGGGTATCAAAACAGCTCAGTGGTTACACTGTCATCTTACAGACAGAGGGTCCTGGTTTGAACGAGACCGGGGCCTTTCTGTGTGGAGTTTACATGTTCCCTCATGTTCACATGGGTTTCCTCCCACAGTCCAAGCATGTACAGGTCGGGGGAATGTGTTTGTGTGTGTGTTGACCCCATGTTAGGCTGGAGATCTGTCCAGAATCTTTTTTCGCCTTAAACGCAGTGCATGCTGGGATAAGCTCCTGCACCCCCCAGGTCTCTAAACAGACATACAGCAAGCAGTAAGTAACAATGAACTTCTTTTTGTGACCAATTATTGATTTGTTCATTAATCCTTATTGCTTAAGAATACGTGATAATTGGTTGTGTGTTGAAGAGCTCATCAGTTCATCACTGTGTCTGAATGTAGATACTTATTTTCACAATATTTAGTCACAGAACAACACACAGCACAATCATGTTATTGATCATGTTTTATGTAGCAAGTTGTGAATTAAAAAGTGGAATTCCATGTTTGTCAAATGGGTCTTCAATCTCAGCACAAAAAAATCGATTTGATATATATATGATAAAATATAATGAAAGTTACTGTCAGTTGATGAAAGGTTGACGGCAGCAGCATGAAAAGATGCTGAAGACACACAGTGTGTTAAAACCTTTAAAGGAGAAGACTTCCTATCATGACTACTCAGCATTATCCGCTAACCAAACAACAAATCTGTCACAACTTCAGAGCAGAACTAAAAAACAAAAAAGTTTCTGTGGTATTTAAATTGGTTGACTGTAAACTTTTAAATTACAGCTTTCATACAGGCTCTGTCACTTTAAAATATCTTTATCTGCTGATGAGATTATAATAGATTAAAGGTGCTAGATGTGAGACTGGAAGCATATACTTTGCCTCCGCACGGCTCTCAACCTTCGAGCCGGCAGCCACAAGCCGGCAGCTCGTGGCTGACAGTGAAATCAACAACGATGGTGCTTTCGGAGCTGAAAGTGTGAGGGTGGGTGCTACACTTCTGCAACTGCGCTGTCGGTCGTAATGGCGTTATTAACTGTAACCGCCATATGAGCGCCTTATGAGCACAGTGCAGAGCGGCTGCCGCGAGCTAGCGGTCATGTATAGAAGGTAGCCCACAATTTGGGAAACTCTCGCAACATGGTTAAGGTCAGGCATTGACCTTGAATAGTTGAGGTGAGGATAGGTCGTCAGACAGCGAGTCTTGCAGGAGTCTTTGCATGTTTTCGCAATTTGCAGGTTAACTTCTAGACACCACCTGAGCTAGCCTGTGGATTACTTTCACATGCACGAACATGCACTAAAAGCATGCGTGGCCGGCCCGGCGATGTCAACAAAGCACGAAGAAGCTCGGATTACAACACACACAGAGGGAGAGCAACTTCAGGAGACATTACTCCTATATATCTTCACATGTTTTCTGCTATATTGATGCTCTGGATATCGTATAGAGAACCTATAAAACTTTACAAGCCTCTCATCATTTGTGTAACAGTATGTCGTATTATTATTTTTCATAATGTATGATGCTTTTGAAGCAGGACAACACACTTTCACATCACTATCTGTGATAAAGCACACTGTTTACAGAGTTCAGCTGATTTTTCTTTCAGATAAGAAGTCTCCCTCCTTCCTCTCTTTCAGTCTCTTCCACCAAATGCTGTGAGTTGGTTCAGGTGAGCTTCGTATCCCCTGTGAGTATACACTCAACAGTCACTCTGTCACCTGGAAGTAAACCTGTATATATCTCTGTTAACAGTCAGCTGCAATGATTCCTGTACCAGGCTTGTTCTGTAAAACAAGGAAGGAAGTTAGTTTAAGTTCAAGTTACTCTTTTGTTATCAAGTTGTAGCACATTGACAGTTCACACCTCAACGCCTTCCTGTATGTTTGACTGTAGTTTCCTTTGTCTTCTCTGTAAACAACACCTACCTGATACTCTGTAAACATCAATACACAATATACAAATATCTTAATTACTTGTATGGTAATATCAACTGGCTTATAAATATCAAATGTGTGTTTGTGCATCTCCTATAGCAGTGATTCTCAAAATGGGGTCCGGGGACCCCCAGGCATCCGTGGCACTCTGTCAGGTGGTCTGCGAAATACTTTGTTATGAATTAGAAAATTGTGCTGTATCATTAAAAATTGCAAATGTACAGATGGGGTCCATTTGGACCACTAAAACAAACATATTGTGTCCATTACTCCCACCCATGTTAGCTTTGGGCCAATAGAAACTCTGATATGATTGTGACACACAGCAAGAAGTTCATTATTTTTAAGTCAGCTTTAGACTGGTAAGTTTACAGATCTGTATTTATTAGGACTATGTCAGTCTTCCTGTTGATCATTTTCTGAAAGCTTTTAAGATCAATACTTGAAATGTACAGTAGGCTATACATGCTGTCAAGTTGAGTCAACATGCAATTTAAATACAATCACTCTGTTTAAAGGGGTTATATGTAAGAATCAGAAATTGCTTGTTCAAAGCGACACCTGTGGCCGCAATGTCAACGAAAGTCAGCGTCCTGTTGCTCGTGCTCGCGCTTGTGCTCGCGCTACATTGACATGAACGAGCACCGGTCTAAACAGCGAGGCGACACACGTCAGCTAACACACAATATCACTCTATATTTCACCTGCTTGGCAGTAATGTTAGCTGACCAGAGGAAGGTGTCTCCATGAATCAATGCTGATTCTAGTGCTGGCTTTTCCTGCTTCCTGCCGACCACGGAGGGAACGGTGGGGGGGGGGGGGAGACACCGACACCCGGTCGGGATAACGTAACTCGCTGCGGAGCTCCGTCACTTCACAAGACACGGGAAACCTCTGTTGGTCTGGAGGAGCGGCAGCATTTATTTCTGCAAAAACATCCACTGCACATTCACTAGATATTCTCAGAGCTAAACTAACTCTCTGCAGTGTGCGTGCGTGCACGTGGAGTTGGAGCGAGCCGAACGGGTGAGAACGAGCGCTTCTGCAAGCAGGCAGCAGGCAGCAGGAGCAGCGCGTACCCACACGCGAGCGCGCATGGGATTGCGACCCGTTAGGATTTATGCGCGTGATAAATTACAAATAGTCCCTTTAAAGGTATATAAGTGTTATTAACATTGGAAATTTCCCCACTTTGGGACAAATAAGGATTATTTCATCTTATCGCAATATGATTCAAATTGAAATTTATTGAAATTTATCACTATGAAACAGGTCTGAAGTATTTAATTGGAAATGTGTCAGAATACAAATAGCTTCTATGGCATCTAGGAGTACAAATGGTAGTAAGCATATGATTAATCTGTGTTAGGATTATGAGGGGGTCCTTGGAAAATGTTCTCCCCTGTAAGGGGTCCCTGGCCCCAAAAACTGTTAATTATAACTTTGAATATGCTTTTCTTCTACTTTATTAGAGATGCCATGATCAAATGTTTTTTTATCAGCACATAGTGATAGAGTGATGAAAGGGACCAACAAAACTATTCAAAGCTTCCTGTCATGAAACATTTTATATTTTATGATTCTGATTGGCTAACAGAGAGTGTTGTATCACTTGTTCTCAACAGAATGTTCCCAGATCTGTTTTCTTAAGTATCTGATGTAAAGGATATTAATATGTAGAAGTGATGGTGGTATCCATCTATCTAGAAGCAAATTCATGTTTTAGTGTATTACATTGATTAAAAAGGCTGTCAGCTTTTATCAAGTCAGAACATCATTTGCAGAAGTTGCAACTTTATTGTAGAGGATGAGACAGAAGCAGATTTAAAAAAAAAAAAAAAAAAACACAGTTGTAACCTCAAAGCAGAAGTCCAATAAAGACCATCTGTGCGGACCAGAGAGCCTCCTAACATCCCTCATACAGAACTGATTAAAACTGATGAGTTGATTCTCAGTGAAATTGTCGTCCTCTTCTAAACTTCTAAACAAAATTTCATCGTTTGAGCCATCACATGCAAAATGATCCATTCCGGTTATCAAAATCTGTCAGACATACATGTATATTCCATTAATATCTATGAGATGATTATGTACTGTGAAGAGTTACAATTTGTTGTTTTTTGCTTTACTTGCTTTTGGCACTGACGTCATTTTGTGGCAAACTTTCTGTTCACTGTATATAGAGTAACTTTACATGAAAGACCAAAGGTGAATTTTCTGTTTACAGTACATGTAACGCATTGCTACTCAAATAAATGTACTGCATACATACAGATGTGCACATGCTTTTTCTGTGCACTACAGCAGGCCTATTGACTTTCAGTTAACTTTGACCTGCTGTTGAATTGTGCATCTAAAAAGCTCACTGCGATACACAACAGCATTCAGCCAGATAAAACTGACATTCTGGTATCGTACAGCAAATAGTCAGTGTCAACAACAAGTAGATCAAAACAGATTTGTATGTAAGAACATTTCCAGAGCTGACCACCGTGGTGAAAAAAACTCTTTTTGTCCGGTACGGCTCACACGATGACAAAACAACGTTTCATTTTGATGCCATTGGCCAGTTTACTGACACAATAACTAGGTTTTGAGGCACAAATGAAATGTTTTAGGTGAGTTACTACCTTTTGCAAACATGCAATAGAGTTTTGATGTTCCATGAAACAGTTGCACTAACAGTTTTGAGAATTTTAAGACTGTTTCAAAAAATGAGCCAAAGCGATTGAGAAAAAATTTAAATATTGTTAAGAATGAAATTTATTTAACTATCTTTATTTGTTTTGTCAAAAAATGTGAAGGCAGAAAATGTGAATGTTTAAACGCTCAGTTCCGTTAGTTCTATCATCAAAATGCATTCAAAGCACCTGTGACTGTGTTAAATCAGCATCATTAATTCAACATAATTCATATTTTTCTGTCAGACCAGAGGTTTTGCTTCTTCACTCAGTGTTTTCCACCGATAGCAGTGTGTTGGCTGATACTGTTGGTCATCATGGGCCTTCGTATCCACTGTGAGTACCACTGTTTGTTTTTTGTTTTCTTAACTTTTGCTTTTAGCTTTAGCTTTTACTATCGTTTTTCTTGGTGTAATCCTTCCTCCTGTTCACACTGGCAGATAGATAGATAGATAGATAGATAGATAGATAGATAGATAGATAGATAGATAGATAGATAGATAGATAGATAGATAGTTAGATAGATTGATTGATTGATTGCTAGATAGCAATCTTAATGTGTTAATGTTCATATTACTGTTATTGTGTACTGTCCAAATGTATGGACAAATTTTATTTTGATACTTTGGCAACATTGTTCTTGAAACATCTGTGCCAATGAAGCCATATTGAATTGAATTTTTATAAATTATTATTATCTATTATATAAATAATAAATTTAAAAAAATAATCAAAGTCCAACACCTTCCTATGTCTGTCACTGTAGTTACCTCTATCATTTCTGAAAACAACACCAAGCTGACGCCAGAGATCCAGAACCTGACAACACAAAATAAGCAGCTGGACACAAGAAACCAGGAGCTGGATGCCAATCACAACCTGACAAATGACAAACTCAGCTCAGACAATGAAAACTTGAAGAGGGACCACAACAATCTGACTGCAAGATCACAAACCTGAATGCAGAAAACCAGCAGCTGAACACACAAACCCAGAAGCTGAACACAAGAAACCAGGAGCTGAAGACACAAAACCCGGAGCTGGAGACACAGAAGAACAACTGGAATGAACTCAACGTCAGTCGAGCTAAGTGGAACATTAATGCCTACTGTCCCATTAGAAATAATGGTATGTTCAGATCCCCTTAATTAAGTCCAAAAATAACCAAAAATAATATCACAATGCAGTAATGTTGTTTATTGGTTGGTCTCTGATGTTTCAGCGAGACAGTCTGAAGCTTGTCAGTATGGCTGGGAATACACCGACCCCAGCTGCTATGCGATCAATGACGCTGAGCCTCGTTATCAGAGAACCTGGGAAGAAGCTCGAGATGACTGCAGAGGAAAGAATGCAGATTTCGCTGTTATACGTAATCAAAAGGAAAAGGTACTGAGAAAACTGTTGGAATTTTTATGACACAATTATGAAATAAAAATGTATTTTCTGTAGGTCTGAACACACTGTGAGTCTGTAGGCCACCGTGTGTTTATTCATGTATGATGTTTAAATATCTAATAGCTGTCTCTCTGTTGTCAGAACGTAATGAATGGTTACAGCTGGGACAGTTCAGGAACCAATGGATACTGGATTGGCCCGAGAGTTGAAGATGGGAAATGGAAGTGGATCGATGGAAGTGATTTGACTGGAAGGTAAGAGACACGTTCCTGAACACTTTGAATAATAGAATCTATCAGCCTTGATCTAGACATCATGTTCTTCTCTCAGCTCCTTGATAGAAGCTCCTACTGTCGGTCACTGTGCAATTTCTGTCCAGGGGTAAGGATGGAAATCAGTGAGATGTAAAGGCAAACAACGATGGATCTGCAAAAAGAACGCTTTATCTGTTTAAACACACCGCAGTCATACTTGAGAAGGTTACTGGATACTCTGTAAAGGTTAATTACATGTAAGATAATATCAAGTGACTCACGAAGACTTCTACTTCACAATTGTGTTTTTCAAAGATAACAAAAAATCAAGGAATTTTATTTTTATAAAGAAAAAGGTAAAAAAATATAAAATAAATAATAAAGCTGTTTGTGTGTGTCTGAAAAAACAGACTCTAAGATTAAATGTATAAATGCAATTCGATATTGGATTACATAGGTATGGTGGAAAAAGGGACCAACAAGGCTGCTGAGTTTCTTATTTCTCATGTGACATTTTATATTGTTGCTACTGATTGGGCAGCAGAGGGCGCTGCATCACTTGTTCTTGACAAAATATTCCAGATTCTGTTTCCATGTAGTGTTCTGATGTATACAATACTTACTTGTACAGCTGATTGTTAAGTGTTATCTATCTATCTAGAAGCAAGTTCATGTTTTAGTCACCAGTGAATAAATGTGCTGCCACATATTGTTGTTATTATCTTTTTCTTGCTTGCTTTCTAAGCTTTAATAAAGTCAGGAAGAAAAAACTAATTCATGATGCTATGACATGTTTAATCAAGATGAGACAGAATGAGATCTGGCCCCATTTATCAGTCACAATGTCAACATCTGAACCAGCAGAGCTCCAGAGAGGGACAGGATGTATTAATTTATTAGGGAACTATCATATTGTGTTTTACACAAATAAAAATGTCATGATTTTCTGACGGGGCTTCAGTCTTTTTTGGTGGTGTTACATTAAATCTGTTTAGACCTAATTCTGTTCCTGGGTATCAAAACAGCTCAGTGGTTACACTGTCATCTTACAGACAGAGGGTCCTGGTTTTGAAGGAGACCGGGGCCTTTCTGTGTGGAGTTTACATGTTCCCTCATGTTCACATGGGTTTCCTCCCACAGTCCAAGCATGTACAGGTCAGGGGAATGTGTTTGTCTGTGTGTTGAACCCATGTAGGCTGGAGATCTGTCCAGAATCTTTTTTCGCCTTAAACGCAGTGCATGCTGGGATAAGCTCCTGCCCCACCAGGTCTCTAAACGGACATCCAGTAAGCAGGTAAAGGGAATGAGTAATGGATTTATCAAATGTATATCATACTTATTATCATATAATTAATTTTGTCACCCCGTGCCACCTGCACCGGTTAAATAGGTTATCGGTGCATTTGCTCATATGCAGTCAAATGGAGTTGTTGATGGGACAGAGCATTGGGAGACGGTGGAGGCAGAGGGTCCACTGGCCAAGCACCACATACATCTGCTCGCGTACTTTCAATTAACGCACGAGCAGATCCCTTTCCTCAGCACTCTCCAATTTCCCGAGTCCGCCTTTTAAATATATGCGCCCGGTGCAGGCGCACCAGTCTTTTACAGGGAATGGGAGATGACACTCTGGTTGGTTTGATTCCTGTTACGCCCAAAACACACCTATGATTATTAATAGACCATATACAACCCATTTGCCTCTTGCGTCTTACTTTGCGCCTTGATTATGCCCCGTTTAACTAGCAAAAGTGGGGTTGGACATGCCCTAAATGCTCTTGCACCATGTACTGTAGACCATGCGCTATAGATCGTTTAAATAGGGACCTACTGTATGTCACCTGGAAATAAATATGTATATATTTCTGTTAATAGTCAGCTGCAATGTTTCCTGCCACAAGCTTATTCTGTAAAACAAGGAAGGAAGAGTTACTTTTAGTTTAAGTTCAAGTTATTCTTTTCTTATCAGGTTGTTGCACAGTGACAGTTGCTCACAGACCAACACCTTCCTGTGTGTTTGACTGTAGTTCCCGCTGTCACTTCTGAAAACAACACTTACCTGACTGGATACTCTGTAAACATTAATAACAATTACATACAGCATGCATTAATTACCTGTATGAAAATATGAACTGGCTTATAAATATCAAATGTGCGTTTGTGCATCCCCTAAAGGGGCACTAAACTGTTAATTATTAATAACTTTGAATTTACTTTTCTTTTATGTTATTAGAGATGCAGTGATTAAATAAAGTTTTATATCAGCATATAGTGATAGAGTGATGAAAGGGACCAACAGGGGGTGTAGCAACTCATAACGTAATAACTGCGCATAACGTAATATGGCTCCAGTGCGTCATGGAGCCATGATTTAAGCCCAGCCTAAAAAATCCTGAACACCAAACTGGCGAAAAACAGTTTAACTCCACAATCCAGTAGTACAATGTTCACAATCTTTTCACATGTTTTTAGGTAACTATTTTCCAACATTTATAATGTGTTCAGAAACAAATCTCTGAATTTCCTTTACACGGCCTTTAAATCTGAAGTAGACGAGATTGGAGCAAATATGATTAAAGAAAGTTATTTTTATAAATGGTCGCAATATCGTGACAGTAGTACATGAAACAGGTAACCTGAAAAAAATCATGTTCCTCTGTGTCCTCCGGTGCTCCTAACGGCATCTGAAAGATTTCACTTACCGGAGAACAACAAGCAGTAAGAACTGATCTGAGGTCCCCTGTCCAGCTGCCGTCTATGAGAGCCGGCTGTCAATCACTCGCGAACTCCGACCAAACGGTCAAACTGGGCCACATCAATATTATGTTACGTTAATGCCTATTTCTCGCCTCAAATGTTTTCAGAATCATCTTGTAGTGTACGGTTTAGCTGTAAAATGAGAAAGTTTGTGACGCAGCCGCCATTGTAAAATCTGTTGAAGGGACGCCAAGTTCTGGTCACATGACTGGAGCACAGCCAATAGGAACGCTCAGTCAGTGAAATGACCTGTGATGAGTCTCACGTCACGGGCTAGATTTTCTAAAGCCTGAAAACAGAGCCATGAGGAGGTGTAGAAGTCACTTGAATTACAATATGCTGAAAGATTATTATGGAATTTTTGCCCAATGATGCCAAAAATATACTGCCTACTGCCACTTTAAGTATAATAAAAGCTCATAATGTAATAAAACCTTGAGCGCATAACGTAATAACAGCTTTGTTCATAATGTAATAACTTATTACATTATAAACTTAGCAAAATAAAAAGTTGAATCATGTAATTAATTCAGTGCTTAATGTAATAATTAAAAAAAAAAAAAAGAGTACTCTACTTGCCTCTTACAGCACAGGAACCCTCTAGCTTTACATGACAGTGGAGTAGTAAGACTACAAGATATCCAGTGACCTGGACAAATGAGAACCTTCACAGAAATGATGCTTTAATATACTGGTGATTCTCAGCATGTGAAATAATTGTTCCATAGATAATTATTCCAGTTCTTCAGTACTTTTTTTGGACTATAGGAACCCTTCTTACATTACATCAAATACATGATGCAAGATGCATATTTACTTTTAACCCAATGTTTATTTTGTAACATGTACAACAACATTTTACAACTAGAAACACAACAAGAGTCCATTCTGGGCTACTGTAGAAACATGGCGGCCAGCTCAGTGAAGAGGACCCACTCCTTATGTAGATAAACCAGGCTCATTGTAAGCTAATGAAAACACAGCAATTCTTAGTTTAAGGTGATTAATCACTAAAGAAAACATCCATCCATCCATTATCCGTGACCATTAATCCTATTCAGGGTCGCAGGGGGGCTGTAGCCGATCCCAGCTGACATTGGGTGAAGGCGGGGTTCACCCTGAACAGGTCGCCAGACTTTCACAGGGCTGACACATAGAGACAGACAACCATTCACACTGACATTCACACCTACAGGCAATTTAGAGTCAAGCATTAACCTAACCTGCATGTCTTTTCATTGTGTGGGGAACCCGGAGAAACACAGGGAGAACATGCAAACTCCACACAGAAGAGCCCCAAGCAATCCTCTGAGACCTGCGGGCCCGGGGGCGACCCCGACCGACTTTACTGTCTTTCAGAGGCTCTATCAGGTTCACTTTTAGGGCTAAAGTGAAGCTACAGATATCATATGAAACTAGAAAACCTAAGGAATCCTTTGGTACCAACCATGTCGGGAAAGAGGCTAAATAACGCTCCAAAGTTGGGCTAAATTTTAGCGAGGAAAAACTGGCATGGCCATTTTCAAAGGGGTCCCTTGACTTCTGACCTCAAGATATGTGGATGAAAATTGGTTCTATGGGTACCCACGAGTCTCCCCTTTACAGACATGCCCACTTTATGATAATCACATGCAGTTTTGGGCAAAAACCATGCTGTTTTTTTCATTCAGTGTAAATGGGTTATTTTCGCCTATTCTAAAAATGATGTATTTTTATATTTCTGCATACTGGGGTCCCTAAACAGTCTTGGAATACATGAATTGGGTATCACTGTAAAGCTGAGAATCTGGGGGATCCATGAGCCCAACTGTATTCATGTGTGGTGATATTAGTCCCCAAAGTAGCCATTTCATTGTAGTGAGACCATTTTTTGAAACTTGACCTCACTGTATAAAATGACGTGTGGTGACCTCTAGGATAATTACAGCCTCATGAAACTTTAGAGCCACAAAGTAGAGACCTAGAGCATTCAGAGGATAAAAAAAAAAACTGGATTGAAAAACGACGCAATCTGGTTGCCATGTAATGAATTAAATAATAATACCATGTTTTTGTGAAAGAAAGTCTATTAGCGTGCATTACTGTCTGCACATTGTCTCTTATGATATTACCACAAGGGAAGCAAAGTCAGAAATGTACTGATTATAGTGGTCTAAAAAGCATACGTGTTTGATTATGCCAGGGAAGGGTATAAGGGAAGGACTCACATGCAGACAATAGAGGCAGGAAGGGACAGTTCAGTGGTTTATTCACAAAAAATACAAAAACTCATGGACATGGCTAGCACGTCCAAACAGAAGTTATATTAAAGGTGCTATTGATAACATTCAGCCACTAGATGTGGCATTTACTTCATAACAAGTAGTTGCCAGGGACTTAACGTCAATCTCAGCCATTTATCTGTTTTTTCCACACTAAGTGAGGACCTAGAGATACCACGTGATACAATCGTCATTTTACTATTTGCTCACAAGCCTTGTTAGAAGCGGGAACCGAACGTCAGATATCTTCCACAGAGATAAATAAAACATTAATTTTGGACCCGCCAAAATTTTTAAAAAGATTAATTCACAATCACAATAATTCTTTTCAGGAAAAGCCATACTTTTATTCGGGACCTTTCCAAAAGCTCTGTGGATGTATTATTATTTTTTTAACTGTCACCTCGACATATTAATATTGTTTACCTAAGATGCTTAAGAAACCAGCTCTGGGAACATTCTGTTGAGAACAAGTGATGCAGCGATTGGCAAACCAGAGGCAATAACCTTTATAATTTCACACAGGAAATAAGACAACTGAGCAATCTTGTTGGTCCCTTTCATCACCCTATCACTATATGGTGATATAAAACATAACGTCCCTGCATCTCTAATAAATTAAAAGAAAAACCCATTCAAAAAGCACATACAGTTGATATTATCATACATATAATTAATCTTATTAGTATCCAGTATGACTGCAGTTATTAAAAAGATAAAGCGTTCTTTCTGCAGAGCCATTGTTGTCTGTCATCACATCTCACTGATTTCCATCCTACGTCCTGGACAGAAATTGCACAGTGGCCGTCAGTAGGAGCTTCTATCCAGGAGCTGAGAGAAGAACATGATGTTTAGATCAAGGCTGATAGATTCTATACGATTCAAAGTGTTTAGGAATGTGTCTCTTACGTTTCAGTCAGATCACTTCCATTGATCCACTTCCATTTCCCATCTTCAACTCTCAGGCCAATCCAGAATCCATCGGTTCCTGAACTTCCCCAGCTGTAACGACTGATTATGTCCTGACAACAGAGAAAGAGTTTTATAAACACACGGTGGCCTACAGACTCATATGTTCAAACCCACAGAAAATACATTTTTATTTCATAATTGTGTCATACAAATTCCCAGTCTTTTAATTACCTTCTCATCTTCACCAGCGAAATCTGTATTCTTTCCTCTACAGTGTTCTCGAGCTTCTGCCCAGGTTTTCGGATCAGAAGGCGTAGCGTTATAAATCGCATAGCATCTGGACTCAATGTATTCCCAGCCCTCCTGACAATGTTGACACACTCTCTCTGAAACAACAGATACCAACCAATAAACATCATTACTGCTTTGTGATATTATTATTATTATCTATTATTATTTTTGGACTTAATTAATGGGATCTGAACATACCATTATTTATCAAGGGGCAGTAGACATCAATGCTCCACTGAGCTCGACTGACGTTGAGCTCATTCCAGTTCATCTTCATGTCTCGTATTTGTTCTGCCAAGTTGTTCATCTGTGTCTCCAGCTCCTGGTTTCGTGTGTTCAGCTGCTTCTTTTGTGTCTCCAGCTTGGCGTTGTTTTCAGAAATGACAGAGGTAACTACAGTGACAGACAGAGGAAGTTGTTAGGCTTTTAGACTTTGTTTCAAGGCAAGTTAATTTATATAACACATTATATACAAAAACACAATAAAAGAGGTGTTTTACATGACCATAAAATACATTAAAGTGTGGATTCTCATGTTTCAAATCTATCTTAAAACAATAGTCAGGTGCCCATATGAACATGGAAACTGTGTTTTCTTTCTGACCATTCCTCCTGTTCATACTGGTGAATAAGAGATCCCTTTGTAATGCACTTCCAATGTGAGAGATGGGGGACAAAGGCCACAGTCCATTGTGCAAAAACACATTTCAAACTTTAGCTGAAGCCAGTATGAGGTTCCAATAGACTTAAATTTGTTAAATCAAGTGTTAATCTCCCAAAGTCTTTTTATTACAAAATGTCCTCTTTGAGAAATACTGTTCCCAAAGAGTGAATTTGGTACTAAAAGGTTGTAATTTTAGATGATATAAACTTGATTTCTCTAACTCAGACTGCTGAAGCCTCGTATTAGCTCCAGATAAACTTTGGAATACATCTTTGCACAGGGTCAGTATGAAGAGGAGGAAGGATAACACCAAGCAAAAATTGTCTCTATGTACATATGGGAATCTGACCGGCCTGTCCTTTAAATAAGGACTGAAAACAAGCTGAGAAGAACAAAAAACAGTGGTACTCACACTGGATACAAAGGCCCATGATGGCTAACAGTATCAGCCAACACACTGATATCAGTGGAAAAGACTGAGTGAAGAAGCAAAACCTCTGGTCTGACAGAAAAATAAGAATTCAGTATACTTCAATAATGTGATTTAACACAGTCACATGTGCTTCTTTTTAAACTTCATCACCATCACATTTTTTGACAAATAAAGATAGGTAAATCAATGTCATGCTTAACAATATTACATTTGTTAAATGTATTGTGTTCATAACGCACCTGGAGGGGCTGCCATTTTATCCACAGTGCACACAGGTTCATTAATATAGTCATAGTCAGCTTCTTCTTTGATTTCCACTGAAAGATAAACAGATCAAACACAAATGTTAAGTGTTTATATGCAGTTTCACTCCCAATATGTTGAGCACACTGGAGGAACCATGATACGAAGGATGGATTTCATAATCAATTTCAACATTGTGAAAGCAGTTATTGGCAGTCATTCAAAGCATCAGAGGCAGCAGCTACAGTATGTATGGGAACTGCCTAATTTATCTATTTTTAAAGCCTTGACATTTTTAGCGCACACTAATAAGGTATCTTCACGTATGCTATGTTGCTAATAAACTACTGTACACAACTGAAAAAAGAAAGAAATCCCATACTCCTGCCAATGGGAATTCCCAAGTGACGTCAGTGACGTGTAATATTAAGGTACGTAGGGATTCCCCCCAGTAACCCTTTAATTAGGTTTATTATACTGAAAGTACTTGGCTCTGTTGTGGAAATTGGCTACTGCATTTATTTTTGGCAACAACAATGTTGACATGTTGACATGCTGACGGTTAGAATATATGGCTACACAACTTAGTATTACTTCCTAACAGCCTGCCTTCACAATGCAAGAAGGCAGTAGTTCCCAACCTGGGGTCTGGGCCCCCCTTAGGGCGGCGGCAAAGATCACATGGGGTGAGCCAGGATTTGTCTGCTCTGAGGTTGTCAAAATTATGTATAACTAAATTCATAATAACACATTTACTGGATAATTTATACAGAAGACTGTATATAAAATTATTTTAAAAAGTAATCTTTTTTTGCTACTTAGTAGCAAAATCTAACGACATATTCTGCTTCAATTTGTTAGCATTTAGCCTTTCAAAAACATCAGATCAGATTTTCATAGATACAAGTACAGATGACTTCAAGGAAAATAGGTTGGGAACCACTGCAATAAGGGATACTAATGCTAAATACTCAGTAATTACCAAAGTATTATGTTCAGGCTGTTCTCATACACCATTGTAACTATACCTACGACAAGTAAATGCACTGTAATTTGTATTTATCCCACAAAAAAAATGTGCGTGTAATCCACGTAACTGTGAACGAGGAAGTATAAAGAGCGGCGAACGCTGCATACTGAGGAAGTCGTGGTGGATAGGTGTATCTAAAAACACAAAATGTTCACCCAGGAGACCGGTGTTCGTGTCACGTGTCAAACCAGAAGTCAATGTTGATTTATTTGTCACGTAACTTCCATAGTTAAAGATAGGGTCGACTATCTTGGAGAGCTTTCATAATTTGAAAGTAGCATCGCCTCAGGAGCTCCGTCTAAACCGACCCCCTCCCCTCGGGGCTCCTTCCAAGGCAACGCCCCCCACACACATGCACAAGCACCACCGCATCGTAACTACTTCACAGACACAGAGCGGAGAGAGGACCTCAACTCAACAACGCTACCTCATGACAAGTAACCGCGGCAGTGCTACTGCAGGGCTGAGTTTTCTCTTCATTCTCCAGTAAACGTGCGGCGGTGACGCGCTTTGAGTTCAGGCTGGTGCACGCCAAGAGTAGTGTACGAGCAGGGAGGCTGGGAGGCATCTGATTGGTTCTTTACAACTGGGCGCCGAGGCAGTGATTGGTAGACGTTTTTACAGGATTACAGCAGCTACAGATGACGGCTCTTTTCCGGTCCTTTTTCAGAGCTCATCAGTAATGGATCGCTGTCGGGGTGTAAGAGCATTTCAACCAATATAACAAATAGTGTATACTGGATAACATCGTCAACCCTGCCTTTAAGTTACATCACTTCCAGTGTTATTTTAACCCTTTTTAACCCTTTAACTTCCAGTGTTGCATTACTTAACTACAATCTTTCCTAAACCTAACCAAGTACTTTTCTTGCCTAAACCTAACAAAGTTATTTCCTGTGAAGACGTAAGTTTATTTTGAAAAGACTGGCGCGGAAATTGAAGATGGCCAATCACGAAAAATGAGGAATAACTTCGTAAAATATCATACGAACCGTTGTATGAGAAAACGTTCAGACTGTTCTCATATACCATCGATGGTAGCCTACACAGAAACGACCCACCTGTCTTACCCTGTATGTGGGCTATACTACTTAATCTAACAATTAATTCCCATATAATTATAGACCAAACCTCTCTATTCAGCTTTAATTTTACACAGTAATTACCCTATACTTTACACCAATTCCCGGTAATTCTACTACAACTTGTCATTATAATTTTGATTTGATTTTACTAATTTACTAATACTAATTTTACTGATCCAACTATTTAATTTTACTTTACTGTCATTTCTTGGCAATTTCTTCACATAACTACGTAATTAACGGCCTGTAAATTAAAGGGTGTTTTCAAGCATCAAAAGCATTATAGAAAAAAAAATTTAGACAACAACAGAGAAAATAATATTGTAGGTAAATACATAATTATTAGAATATTTTAAAATACCAGTTTCCTCCAGTGGTTTTCTGTTCATCCTGGACGAATGTTTAAAATCCTGCTGCAGTATGAGGGTTGTGAGGAGGGAGTCTGGTCCGCTCAGATGCTCTGTAGTGGACTTCTGCTTTGAGGTTGGGACAGTGTCGAATTTTCAATTGCCTTACCATGCCTCATCCTTTTCAATCATTTTGCAACTTCCTGAATTATGTCGTTTGTTCTACGTATGAAAGCTTACTGATATTTTCAATGAGTAATATGTGGGAGAAATGCTGTGGCAGCATTAAAAATCAATGTAATGGACTAAAACTGAATGAATTTGCTTCTAGATAGATGGATTACACTTAACTACTGTATATTTAGGTTTGTTAGTTAGTTAATGATTGAACCAAAACAAATAATGCAAAGTGTGAACTCATCCTCTGAAGTCCATAACCTTATCAACACTAACACATTATCAGACTGAGTCACAGTATCTGCCCAGAAATGTTAGCAATAATGATAAAATCTTCATTAAAAGTCTCATATTTTATAGGCCTTGCACCGTAAGTGTGGGTATTCAGTGATGCTAGGGAAGGTTAGAGCTTGACTTCCCCATCTCCATCTAGTGGGCATCTCTCAGCACTACAACAGCCTGCAATTACCTGGTATTACATGATGACACTGCTAACTCTCTCTTACTCTGAAATAACGAAGGATTAGAAGAAATGTGTTATAAAAGCTACACAGGTAACAAATAACTTGCTCTTATGTTGTTAATTGATTTATTACTTGAATGTATTGCCCCATTTACTGTTGCTCAGGGAGATTATAATATTTGTGTATTAGATTCAAATAAGCTTAAAGGTTGTAAGCAGACTGATTTGTCATAATAACCCATATTTACCGGCTAAAGTGCTTTTGAGGAAGGCCTGCTCCCTAAAAACTGTTGTTCTATAACTGAGCCTGGCCTTAACGGAGTATCACAATATCTGAAGACTTCCTCTGATAAAAGGGCACTACATAGACAAGCAATACAAAAGCTGTCATGAAGTTCTGCTTTTTTATTTACAGTATTTCAAATTACTTTATTGTTTTTTATCAAAAGGCAGTACCTCTCCCATGATGCTCTGTATGCTGTTCAGGCCCTTGTTGCTAAGATTATATTGGGGAAATATACCGTACTAACACTGGCATTTAGAAAATTGAAAAATACAGTAGCAACTTCTTCTTTTGAGTCCATAGCAATCTCAAATGTCGTTCTGCCGATATCGGGTACAATGCCACAGGGTGGGTTCTGCCTGGTCTTCTGGGGTACACCGGGGGGGCATCGGCACATTCCAGCAGGTGGGACATGGTCTGCACTGACCCACAGCTGCACGTGTCTTCTGTTGTGTAGTAGTGTAGGCTTTCACCAGTGCTTTGCACCTCCTCTGCTCCACGAGCGGTCAATTTAGAGACCAGGTCCAAGGTTGCCTGGCCAAGGTCATAATGACCACTGGCAAGGCATTCAGTGGGTGTAATTCTTCTGGCCAGCCATTCAAGAGTTCATATTTTTCATATTTTTTTCCATTCATCTTTCCAGGTGTTGGTTCTTGCTTCTTGTTTGGTCATCTGGAGGGGCAGGACCATCTGCACAAAGCTGGTTTTAGATCTCAGCCTTTGTGGGGGTGCTGCATGGCCAGGCAAGCGGTGCCTAGTGTCAAGCTCCTGCGTTCTTGTTCTTCTTGTCTTTGGCGATAACGGATCGCCTGATGTGTGGGGGAGTGATGCCGGCTAGGGTCATAGACTGTATAAAATATGGATGTAGTCTCCATGATGTCATCCATAGGTTTCTGAAGAGCAGTTGTGTTTAGTTTTTTTACATCAAGAATAGATATCTTAAAATGTATCATGCTGTTGCTATGGACCGTACTGTATCTGTGTTTATGTGATCCATCCTCCTGATTTTTCTTACTAGTATTTTCTTCGCTACTGGATAGAAAATGCAGTAAGTATTTTTACTGATCAGAACATTAAACCCAACTTAATTTAAAAGTTTTAATGTCTTGTAAATGAAATGTGTTGTACAACCAGAAATATGAAAAACGCTGGCATTCTTGAGGTAATGGCTGGCCGTTTGTATAAATGTTAAAATGGAAGGGGGGCAGTATGATACCTTTGTAAGTAGGCCATTCTTTTGGACTTTCCATTTGCTACTCTGGTCGTTCAATTGGACATAGAAGTGCCTGTTGTTAAAGGATAACTCCGGCATTTTTTTAACCTGAACCCTATTTTCCAATGTTTTTGTGTCTAAGTGACTAATGGGAACAACACTTTTTCAAATTGGTCCAGTATTGAGGGAGAACTCTGTGGCTGCCAGCCGCTAAACGGGCTATAATGTTATCATTTGGGGCAACCTGGCACCGTCAGTTTACGTCCACTAAAAGTGCTTTTTTTTGCCACTGGCAAAGATTGTTATTTTAAGTGTCTAAAAAAATTTTGGAAAAGACCTTTCAGAGAAATAAAACCTTTTTTTTTACCTTTTGCTTTCCATTTGTTATTGTGTCATGTGACATGTTACCAGAAGACAACGGTGGAAATGTGAGTGAGAGTTGAAGAGAGGTGTTTGTCGTGTTGGAGCACAGAAAGCGTATAGCTTAGTGTTATCCAAAAGATTTTCAATGTCATGGCTGAATATTTAGCTAATTTCGACAATGTGGATGCGACGCAAGGTTTAAGAATGAGACTTCTCCGAGCAGGACACATAATAACAAACAAACCGGATCAAGTGAAAGGTAAGAAAAGGTTTCATTTCTCTGTAGGGGCCTTTCCATAATGTTGTCAGACACTTAACAATCCGAGCCTGTCAGTGGCAAAAACAAGCACTTTTAGTGGACGTAAACATTACAATATTGATACTGTCCATCAGCCGCACCCACATTGAGGAATTTGATATTTCAAGTATAAAAGCGAGCAAGGAAGAAGAACAGAATACCAAGCCCCGGAAACTGCTTTTACATATTTTACTTCCTCTTTCAAAGCAGCCTTTTGAAGTGGCCTTAAAAATAATATCTTTAATTAGAGAGCAGTACATACATTTTTAGCAACCAAGTTTCACGTTATCGTATACAGATAACAAAAGAAAGGTCAGGGGAGGGTCTCCAGAAAATGAATTCATGTTCCAGGGACTCAATATGGAAATCCAGCCTGTAATTTTTGAGATACTGAATCATAAAGATAAGTGTTCATTAAGGGACATTTTGATCAGTAAGTGGTGCTATAAAATAGTAATGTCACCAGAATCATCACCTGGAGACCATCAATATCCATTAGTATAGCATTGTGGCAAGTAGTTACCAAGATACAGGGCTCCAGACTAACATTTTACATTGGTTGCACTGGTGCTAGATATCTGATATCTAACCCTGCACCATATGTCTCTATTCCTTTTGGTTTAAGATCTAATTAGCAAAGTCAACCACTCTCAGTGGAGACATGGCCTAGAAAACAGCAATATGACAAAATTGGACAGGAAAAAAGAACAATGTATTGAATATAAACCCTGGCTGAACAAAGAAGACACATGTTACACACATACTGGACTGTGTCTTAAAGACATGTAAATGAGAATGTGTGATGTTGCAACTGTAACTGACACACAGAAGTTGCGTCAATCAAGTGCCAAAACCACTGTGGGTGAGTTCATTTGAATTTTGTGGGCTCAGTGTGAATTGTGTTTCCTGACACCAAGCAAACAAGCAAAAAGTCCAAAGTTACATATTCACAATCCTCCTGCATGCAAACTGTTTGTAATATTGCCTTTTACAAGAAGATTATATTTCCATAACACAATAACACACTGTATATGTTTCATCTGAGGTCATACTCAGTCAGTCATGGATGCAAATTACTTATTCAACCAAAAGCAGAAGTTTTTCATTCTAAGGCTGAGCGACAGACTCAACTGAGCAGAGGAAACAACCAGTTCTCCTATAAGGATGCTCTGTGGTTTGATAACAGCAGTACTTCTCTGTCTACAAGTCACACGGAACTTAACAGAACGGCTGTAGCGATGTCGGAGGAAGAGGTTAACTATGCTTCGGTTGTATTCCAAAGTAAAAAACATCCTCCACCTAAAGGTAAGTGTATCAAGAATAGATGTCTTAAAATGTCTTCATGCTGTTGCCTGGGACCAGATACTGTATCTGTGTTTATGTGATCATCCTCATATGCAATGTTGATTTCTTGTACTGGTATTTTCTTCACTTTACTGGATAGAAAATACACTTGGTATTTTTACTGACCACAGTATTAAATCCAAGTGAAGTCAGAATTTTTAATGTACTGTAAATTAAATGTAACCAGTACAACCTGAAACATAAAAAACTGCTCATCATTTACCATGTGGACAAAAATAAGTTGATGTATTCATAGAAAGAATCGGCCGCATGACATTGTGGAAAGGCTGTTTTATAAACTGTTGGAAGCGGGTGCAAATTAGATATCGATTGATTATGGTGAAGTGCGCACTACAAATAAACCAAGGAAAGCCATTAAATTCAATTCTGTATGCACAATGTTCAACTCTTAAGAATGGTTGTGTCCTCTATATTGAGAAATGCACTTTCCTTTTAAAAATTAATCCACTGGAATGACCTATTTCAATTTCATTTCAATGAACCCATATTGGATTCAAACTGATGGTCTTTTGTTTAGTGTTGCCTGTTTACAGTAAATGTAACCCACACTGGAGATTTCTCCCTGACCACAGCTTCTTAAAACCAGTTAGGAAAATGTGTATCGAAATAGTTATTTATTAAGCGTTTCCCCATAAAAGACAGAGTTTCCCCTTTCATCTATGATCCGCTAGCTGTGAGACAATCTCATCATCTTTGGTTTCAGCGGACAGTTTTAATGCCCTGTGAGGGAAAAAACATTGAGTGACTCGTCATTCTTAAAGAAAGTGAATTTTGGGACAACAGCAATCATCGTCATGCAAGATTTTACAATATGGGAAACAACATTTTGAGTAGTTACCAGGGAACAAACAAGGCTAAAAAAAAAGTGATACACGGCACTTAACCAACAACGAAATTATTATTATCCACCTATTATTTTTTATTTATGTCTCCTCAAGTAAAGTGGTGCACCATACTGAGTTGTTACTGAGCACTGAATCATAACTTCATGAGTACTTGTTCATTACTAACCAAGTTTGCATCTTCCCATAAGAGGGGCATCACCCTTACTGACAAATAGCTATTACAATTCATCATTGATCATTCCAGTAGTTACTTTTTCACCCTTATGGAAGTAATGATGCAGTGCTCAGTAACATCAGTATGGTGCACCACTGTACTTGAGGAGACACACATGGGTGGGTAATAATAAAGTAATGATTTTGTTATTGGTTAAGTGCCGTTAAGCGCATTATTCAAAAGTAACTATGCAAGAATTATATGCATTAAGTAAAGGACCATTATAAGAATTCAAAGATACCCATGAACAATTATATTAGTTCATTAACATGATAACATTTCTAAATTAAGTAATCATTAGCTACTCTGTAAAATGTGTTACTACTGTTGAGTTACTCATGTGCTGCCTGTTAACTAATGGTTTACTAGCAGCTAGTTCCTTAAACGTTCCTCATTTGTTCACTGGTAACTATCAAAATGTTGCGTACCTTATTGTAAAGTGTTACCTTTTTTTTATTTCAAATAATGGAATAAGCTGTTGTGACAAATTTTCAGGCTGTTTTATAAAGCATAACCTAAGACAAATATATATCATATATTTACACAAAATGTTCATATACTAGGGTATTTTTGGTTAAAGTATAAATCAAATGTACCATTTAGTCTTTTATATATGTTAATGTTGATTCTACATAAAATAATGTGTGTCTGATGCATTAGAATAGGAAGGCCTTCCAAGTGTAGAGAGAGGCCTGGAGAGCCCTTTGAAGTCAGAGAGCAACGCGTGCCTGGCGTCAGCCTGGCTGTAGAGAAGAGCACTGCACAGGCGTGCAAAGAGGGGGGCTGCCTCTCGAGCAGGATGGAAGGCCGAGAATCAGCCTCTCGGATGATATGGGAGTGCTCGTACTCATGAGTTGCGAGTGTACACACTCATGAGTTCTAACACCGTAGCGGCGGCAAAAAGAGGAGGGGGACTAGGTAAAAAGGTTAAAGTCGTAAATTTGTCACGGATAAGACCAAAATAACTCAAAATCCCTGACTTCGCAAGAAAATAATTAGTTTTGGGCCTTTTGCCAATTGAGGGTACCGAACATGAAAGAGAATAGTAAATGAAGTCTATAGTATATAAGAGGGCAGGATTTGTCGAGAAGTCAGTCCTCCGTTCGAACTGACGACTCGTGTTTGTTTTTGGCGACAGAAATAAACACTTTTGCATCAAGATCTGTAGTTTTCTCTCGACCAATTTTTAAACCTGATTTTTTGAGAACTCCAAAAGTTTTAAGTATTATAAGGATAAAAATGCTGAAGGAGGACGCCCTATCTTTTGCTGGCCCACGGTCGGGGCACTTTTTCTTCAACATTAAATGGCGAGCCGAGCCAGGAGAAGAGAAAGGACCTTGAGGACGAAAAGCCTGGAGGGACGACCTTGTATCCCAGACGCCTGCGGCCGCAAAATAAACACAGTAAGCAGATAATTAATTATCACTCTGCTAATTTGATAAGTGTCTGGGACGCAGGAGAAGTCCACCCAGGTAAAGTAACTCAAAGGGGTTTTTTCTCTCCAAAAGAACCTAGTTTTAAACAGATTTGAATTTGGAAAATTGATAATGCATGAGAATTGAGTAAAATACTGAAAAGCAGTACAAAGAAAAAAAAACAATATTAATTGAGCATTACAGATCTTGATGCAAAATATATGTTTCATGTACTGTATGTCTAAGTATTGCATGTGTGAACACCGGGAGGAATGAGAGAGGGTAGAGGGTTGATGAACGGTTACTGAAAGTGTATGCATTGCATGCTGGCTCACCGCATGTTTTTTTTTTTGTGTTTTTGGTAAAGGTAAAGCACGTAGGGAAGAATGTGACACATATGAAAATAGTGTGGACATTTAAGCAGAACGAAGAGAGGAAGTGCACAAAAGAGAGGTGTTTAATTGTTAAGTCTGAAAGTTGTCGTGTGTGTTTAAAGACTGAATTCAGTTGTTAACGTTGTAAAGCTAGTATAAGTGTTATTTGTATTTTATTATTTTACGCGCAGATTGACGCGTTTTTGCTGTTACCCAGGTTGTGGAACAGCTTACCGGCCAGGTTAAAACCAGAATCCTCTGCGATATAACAGGCAGGGAACTGAGTTTTAATTTCATGCGCAGTTTGACGTATGTTGCCGTGACCCAGTTGTGGCACGGCAAACTGGCCGGATAAAAACCAGAATCCTCGGCAATACAACAGGCAGAGAACTGAGTTTTTATTTTTTTATTTTCAATGTCATGTTGCTGTTTGATGCATGAAGCCGTGACCCAGATTGTGGTACGGTAAACTGGCCAGGTTAAGACCAGAAAACCTCCGAGTTACGGAGAACTGAGTTTTATTTCATGTGCAGTTTGACGCATGTTGGCGTGACCCAGTTGTGGCACGGCAAACTGGCCAGATAAAACCAGCGGAACTGAGTTTTATGAGATTACCACGTGCTGTGGTCGCGTGATGAGCTGTGTCCCAGTTGTGGTACAGCGAACTGATCAGTCCAAATTAATGCTGTATAAAACCGCTTTTATATATACAAATAAACTGTAAATTATTATTGTAATCTGTAAACTGCCTTTTAAACTGTTAAAACAACTCAGAGCCTTTAAACTAATCTATCACAGAACGTTTTTTAGCCACTGTATATAACACATGTTGAATGAGAAAAACAGCCAATAAAGGAGAATATACTGTATGAGAGGAAAAAAGCATGATTTTCCTTGTAAGATTTCCCTGGTAATGACTATGAGCCTGTAAAGTCGGCCGGACTTTAACTTGTCCCTTGAATTAAGGGAATCAAAGGCCAAGACTTTATCAGGACGTTTTTGTACAAAAGCACCCTGCCCAGTAAAAATATATTCTCCTAATAAGGCTACACACATTGCTAATTATAAATACTGAGGATAATTGAGTCGAATTTGATTGAATTAGCTTGTTTTAAACGCCATATTCGTGTAAATCTAGGAGTTAGTGAAAAATTAAAAAGGAGCATTGCGCGCGACCGCGTTCTGAAGTCGGAGGAAGAAAAGGTGGGGGCTGAGTGAGTGAGTGAGCGCGTGTCCGAGAGTGGAGCTGGTGTGCATGTGTGGGTCTGTGAGTTAAGACAGAGGGGAAACACACGTGAATTCACAGTTAAAACCACGACATCACTCGGTCTTACATGCTTGGCATTAATGTTTAGTGTTTGCCTGAGACGTCAGGCTGAGTTTTTGTTGTCGCTGTCAGCAGTTCGGCGGTACACACACATTCTGGTTTAACAGGCGGAGTCAGCCTCACGGTGGCTCATGTGAAACAGGCGTTTTTACGCATAACTTCGCAGTCATTGGAGTCTGTGCTGTACTGGTGGATAATCGGTTGTTGAAGTTAAGCAGAGCCTACTATTCTGCTAAATTGGAAAAGAACCATACATACATACGTGACGTCGCATCTGCTGATAACGCCGGTTTAAGCCTTTCAAAATAAGAGCAGTCGGTACGGAGAGTCGGCAAAATTACAATTCTGTACGCATAAAAGATAACATAGGACAGTGGGTGATATTAACCAGTGCAACAGACTGTTTTGGTGGTGTGATTCTGCCTGGTGGTGAGTGCAAATATAGTAAAGAGCTTTAATGTGAAGAGAAAGTGGAAGTGTAATGTGCGTATGTGTGCTGCTGTGACTAAACTTTTATAGACGCACATAAAGGACCGTCCGGTTGAAGTGGTAGAAAACTCGGTTGTAGGAGACAGTTGCAGTTTATCTTATTTCATCTGCTACAGCGCTCTGACGGACCATCATGGTTGTTACAGCCAGTAGCCATATTATTGTCATCATAGGTGTACGGCTATCGTCACCCTACCTGTATTTATGGTAACCAGGCTACTGGGAAGATCCATAAGCTTAAGGTGTTACATCTTATACTGTTTTTTTATGGAATATGCCCATATGCTCATTCTGAAACACAAACTTACCCTTTAGAGAACGCTGTCGTTTTAAGGAGGAGAGTCACAGAAAACGTGCTGTTCTATATGCAGGCTGAAGGAAGGTGTGCTTGTTTTGAACTGAGAATTTGCCAATAGTTGTAAAACGAAGATAGATGTGTCTCTGGTAGTTTGTTTTGAGGGTGCAGCATATAAATAATGATATCTATGAATTGCCTTGTGTTACTTCAGAAAACAATAACAAATTAATTTGCAGTGTTTTTGGTGATAGTTGAACACTTGCAGGACTTTGCAAACAATAAAGTAACTTAACTTGTAAATAATAACAAATCAGTTTATAAAATAAAATTAATTGTGAGTAAACAATAATTTATTATTCTGCATACGGCAATTGATTGGTTTTAAATAATAAAAGGTTCTTTTTCAAATATTTATCATTTTTTGTAAACTTTAGCTGATTATCTTGTAGACATTTAACCAATTGTTGGACAATAATTAATTGCTTTGTAAACAATAAACGGTCTACTGAATAAGTGATAATTAGTTGCTTTAGTAATTGATCATTTTGTAAGCAGTAACAATCACTTTGTAAATAACTGATTGCGTTTTGAACAAGCAAAAGTGGTTATTTGCAAACAATAAGAAAGTCGCCTGGTAGATAATGATTAAAATGCTTCATGGACAGTAATTGATTATTTATAGGCAACAACAAAGTACTTTCACAGATAATAACTAATTGCTCTGTTACTTATGTTGTGAACAATAATAGCATACTTTGTAAACAGTAACACATTACTTGTGTAAACAATAATCAATTGCTTTGTAAAACTAACATTGATAATTTATTAAATAACAACTGAATACTTTGTAAACGACAATAATATCTAATAATAATCTCTTATCGCATTGAATAAAATACCTTTGGTTGAGCCTTTCTCACAGAAAGGTGTGAAACTGAAACAAGATAAAACAACTAGTGGAACCTTTGACAAAGTCACAAGGATTGTGAATTTAAATCAAATACAAGAACAATTTTTAGGTACACTGTGGGGGGGAAACGATACAAGGGTTTGTGTCGTCATTTACATTTGACCCCAGTGCTGGAGCAGCCTCCATGAGAACCCGGTGCAGCCACTACACATCCTCTGAGTCCAATATTTTGAAATATCGAAAGGAGACGAGCTAAAAAGACAAAACCAAGTGGCACTGAATCCTCAACTGTGCATCCATTGTCCCCATGAAGAGTTAAATGTGAAACAGGAAAATTTGAAAATATTTTCAAGACCTCAAAACGACGGTACAGAAAAGTTAGAATTTGACTCCACAAGGAGAAAAAAAATACAAGCCTGGCAGTACTGCTAGTAAAATACTTGTTCTTATAAATTACAAAAGACTTAGACAGAAGCCAGAAATTCCAAGGTCACTAGCCAGAAGCATAAATGGGATCCAAAGTAACAAAGGGAGGTGGAGTGTCAGAGCCAATGGAATTGATATTAAGACACTATCCGGAGTAATAATAAATAAGTAAATAAATTAATTAATAGATTCAACTGTTCATGGAAAAAGTGGCATAAATGGATATCAGGAAAACAATAGTGGCCAAAAGAGGCACCCTTGAGAAAAGACTGGTGCGATAAAGTGGAAACTAACATAAAATACTACAAAACAAAAGACTCTAATGAAAGCCTGCTAAGCCGCCACCACCATATTTCCATCACAATTTGTCGAACACAGGGCAGTTCGTGGTAAAAAAAAAAGGTGGAGAATGAAGAACTAGAAACGAACTGAACTAAAATTACACCAAGTGACACTTATCGCCTCAGACGACAACCAGGACAAAGTGAGGGACCGGCCCTATGGAGGAAAAATAGATCCTTCAACGCAATACAGGCGCTCCCAATCCAGCTCGCCTAGACCTAGCTCAGGTTGAAGGTGATGCCTGGTGGGGATGTGACGAAGTAGGTCACCGGCAGAGAGACGAACCCATGGACAGGACCAGCAGCGGACTATAGGGAGCCTGGAGGAACCTGAGGGGAGTTAATGGCACCGGTTGTCTCATCACAACCACAAGATGAACCCACTATAGCCGTGACATGCATGTGTGCTCATGTATTGGAAAGACCGGCTTAAAATTCCCCTTCTCCAACTCATCAGTCAAGACAGTAAGCTGCTCTGGGAAACTTCAAGTGCTACCACTAACACAGCCGGTCCAGATGAAAACTGCTACATTGGACCACAAGGAGCAGCAGTGGCGGTAACACTCCCCACTGAACGACAAGACTGGTTTCTGGTTCAAAACTCCTCTCCTCATGTCACATTGCTAGTGGCAAGAGGACATGAATCCCACGAACTCGGCCATATGATACGTGCAGCATCAAAACTGCAGGAATAAAAGCCCACTGATAACAAATATATTATAAATACAGCATGTTATGAAACAATAGCAGAGAAAGGGATAGCAAATGAAAGGGCACCTACACACACGCTATTAACATCAGAACACAAACATATACTAAATGAGGTCACACACGATGTATGGTTAAAACACAAGACAGATGTGGGACTAGTTAAATAAGCACAACACATATGAGTAAAACTTAAATCAGGTGCTATGGTACCATACAAAAAACAATATCCACTGAAGCAACAGGCTATAGATGGAATTAAACCCACAATTGAGGGTCTCTTAAAAGCAGGAGTCTTAATAAAAACAAAAAAGCCCCTGCAATACTTCCATTTTTCTAATTAAAAAGCCACACACTAATGATTACCGCTTGGTGCATGATCCAAGAGCTATCAACTCCATTGTTGATGGTGAAACGCCCATCGTCCCAGATCCCCACACATTACTCACAAGTACTCCACCTTATGCACGGTGGTACACTGTGATTGATTTATGTTCAGCCTTTTTCAGTGTGCCATTACATTCAGACTCACAATATTTATTTGCTTCCACTTATTATGGGCTATACGATTAGCTCAAGTTTTATCGAAAGTTTATCAATTTTAAATAGGGTGTTGGCTCAAAGATTTACAACACCTGGATGTTCCAAGTAATGTAATTTAGTATAAGGACGACTTGTTAATCTGTAGTCCAACAAAGCATCAGTGTGAGAAAGATGCAATTGCAGTGCTAACGGCGCTAGCAAAAGGAGGACACAAAGTCAGCAGAGATAAATTACAATTCTGTCAAACAGAAATTGAATACTTAGGAAGAAAACCTATGTAGAGATAAAAGACTAATTGCCCCGTCGCAAATAAAAACCAAATCAGAAGCTCCCAAAACCGCAAACGGTGGGACAGATGCTCTTTTCAGGGGACTGTGGGGTACAATCGCTCGTAGATTTGTGATTATGCTGTTAAAACAGCACCTTTGCGAGCCCTCAGATGAGCTGCAGGACAGACAAACAGCTCTGCGTAATTGCAGTGGACAGAGGAGGCTGAAGGGGCCTTTCAAGCGCTAAAAGGGGGACATGCAGACTTCCCCAGCACTTTGTAATCCAGACTACTCCAAGATTTTTCATCTATATGTCGCAGAGCGATTAGGACATGTGAGCGCGATGTTAATACAAGATACACCAACACATAGACAACCACTAGCATATTATAGCGCCAAACTAGACAACAGTGAGACATGCCTACTACCTTGTTATCAACGGTTAGCTGCCACGACCTTTGCTTTCCAAAGACGACCTATACAACAAGCCAATAACGGCAGACCTCACGTAATTTGTAGATGGTTCCTGTTTCAAAGATGCTGCTGGGGATCAGGCAGGATATGCCATTGGTCAAATTAAATAAAGGCGATGCCTATATAACTGTGCAGGCAACTAAAGGTTCCTCAACCATGCTCTGCACAATTAGCAGAAATCAAAGCTTTGACTTTCGCCTGTTAAATAGCGCAGGGAAAAGTTTAAAATGTATGTACCAATTCAGCGTACGCATATGGTGTGTGTCATGTGCATGATTGCATTTGGAAGAAAAAAGGTTTTCGTAGGGCTGATGGCACCCCAGCAGTATACAGGGAGGCAGTCTCTGCAATACTGGAAGCCATGCACCTCCCAGTGGAGGTTGCAATTAGTAAGTGTCCAGCCCACTAAAAGAACAGACTCTTTAATAGTTACAGGAAAAGCCTAGCAGACGAAGCTGCTAATCAAGCGACCATAGGTACTAACATGGTCCTGTTGTTATCTCTGGCATATTGTGAGCCTCTCACAATGCTGTTTTCATTAATAACTACTCAAACGAAAGCAGATCCTCATGAAAATACTGTATAAAAGGGTCACTTTGTATTAGTCAGTTCGTTATTGCGTTTTAAATGCGCATGGTCATGAGAAGACCACTGCGCAAGGGGGGAAGTGATTAAATGCCTTCAGGCAGTTTGGTGGACACCGTTAACAGCTACAGTTGAAAGAGTGTTGCATGAATGTGTGAAAGTGTGTGCGAAATATAATGTAAAATATAATGTAAGGAAAACATTTTTGGCCCCAAGCCCTTTTAGGCATATAATGATAGATTAGGTGGACATGACTCAATTGAGGCAGTACCAACAGCACAACGGATTGTAAATCCGTAATCAAGTTTTAAAGAGGTTTTTCCACGATTTGGTCTACCTGACACCATAAGCTCAGACAATGGACCGCATTTTGTAGTAGCACAATTTAGCTAGATAACAGTCAAGATGTTAGGGATAAAGTAGAAATTTGAGTGTACGTACAGTACAGGGTACAGGTCAACATCTAATGTGCATGGGATCACAATCTAACAGACTAATACGTCTAACCACTCACAAGATGCTAACAGGGAGACCAATGCCTGTGCCTTATCTTAGGGGAGGTCCTCCACTGGAACAGTTGGACAAAGAACTAATGAGTTATGTCCAACATTTGTCTTGCATCCCCAAAGTAATATTTCAGCAGGTAAAAGGTGCCACAGAGGAAAAGGAGGCCGCCATCCCTGATCCATTACAGAGAGTGCGTCCAGAAGGAGCAGACGACCCTGCAGGGACGGCTAAGGCAGACAGGAGAGAGACACACCCTGGGTCGGAAAAGGGGGATGATGACACCGCCCAACAGGAAGCTAGACGATCACAGAGCCCACAGGGGGAGAGACGATCCCAGAGACTGGACACAAATGATGAGCAGCTTAAGTCCAGCTGAAAATTCAGTAGAAAGTCCAAAAGAATAGAGGCAGACCCAGATACAGGAGCATCAGGAACATGGGGAAAGAAGGGCCAATAGAGGGAGTTTTTTGGGGAATAGGACTACTAATTTTGATCTTACTAATGTATAGATACGCCCTGCAAAACATCATAGCATTAGAAGCAATCATAAAAGCAAAGGTTGTTGATTAATTGCATGATTAACAGCTGGAACTATAGTAGTAAAGCAAAGGAAATTACCACCAGATAAAGTGACTGAGATTGTCAATGTTAGACCAAATATTGAACTTATCCATGCCAGATCAGCCATAACCGACGAACCATTGACTTTGAGCTTAGAAGTCATTAAATTAGACAATCTTCCTGCAGACGAGCGATGCATGTTTGAAGGGGAGGTGAGAGTAATGGTTAATTGCTCAACGAAAGATGCACAGAAGCTAACATGGTAGTATTCGCATTTAGGACCAATTAAACAAAATCCCACCAAAATAAACTTAAGTGTAGAAGCCTAAAAAGGAGGATAGGGAATTTGAAAATGATAGGATGGGAACAGAATATGTTTTACCAATGGACGCAATTTTCATCTAAACAAGTGGACCCACAGGCTGCGTGTCTTCTTTGATTAGACTGATGATTAGTAAGAGCACTTGCACTAGTAACTGGACAGTTTCCCCTTCACGTCCACAGTAACGTGGAGGTTGGAAATAGCTATGACAGAGATCGACAGCAAACTATTGAATAAATCAGACGATGAATATAACCCTCTAGGAGAAGATAAGGTTTATCAGAACTGGCACCTCGATGTATAAAACAAATATCCAAAAATGGCAGAACGTGTAATAACGAGAAAATCACGTAAGAAAAACAAAGGTAAAACGGATAAACGATATAACAAAGAACTTCAGCCAGTACTAGACCTATATATGGACCCATCTACCGTCATAAGTCTAAAACTATTCTACAATATTTGGGCTATTCAGTGCAATCGGAGGGATGTCCATTGCTGTCATCAACCCCCATCGTTCGCCTTGCAGAAGTTCAGTGTAGAAAGTGGCGTACATATAACCATGTATTATAAAAAGGAATTTGTGTAGAACATAGTACAGTAACATTAAAGTATACCTATGACTTGGTACAGTTGAGTTGGGAACGTTGCATGCCATTATTCACCAAGGGGGAGATAGAGGTTATCACGGTGAGGTTAGGACATACCGTACTATTCAGCACTCATACCTCACTGGCAGAGCATGGCAGATAAGGTGTCCAACGTCTCTCTGATAAATACAAATGCGCCTATAGTTTATATACAGATAAGCTATGCTAAAGGATGCTGGGTGAAAGTAAACTCAGGATATGCAACACCAGTCCACAATCCAGCCCCACAACCAGTTCCTGTGCCATATCCAGGCACACAACCACAGCATTCCTCATTGTTGCACCTGCTGCTTATGGAGGAGATACCCGCAGATCTAATGCAGCAGCTGGGTGACGAGGGGAACCACACTCGCCAGCAGGAATCATCAAATATCAGTGAGGAAGCCTACTGGACAGAGCGATCCTCTGATTTCAACCCAACCACTCCTCTGGTGGACAGCGAGCTAGAGCACCCTGAAGACGTGCAGGATGTCGGTGGGTCTCAGGTGGAGGGTTCCAGCCAGACATCTCAATCTACTGAGAATCGGACACCCCAGCTTTCCACCATTCAACCCACAGAGAACAAAGCAGACGGCACCCTACCAGACCTCCCACTGAAATCTCCGGAGGCACTTGCCAACATGGATATACGAGATTTTCAACGTCTAATAACTGGCATGGCACAAGAGACCGCCGAGGCATTGCGTACAACGAGACGCAAGGCGTTGCAACAACGCTGTAGGCAGCATATGAAAAATAGAAGAAATGCCCAGTTGCGACAACTCGAGGGAAAGGTTGAAAAACTGACTAAGTCTTTAAGGGTCTGTCCTGAAACCCTCAACGCCTACCGCCGACTCCGCGGGGTTGGCATTCGCAACGACCATCCATTGTACTGACTCATACGTTCGGTAACAAACAGAAGAATCCGACCCAGTGTCTGGGTGAGAAAGAAAGAGGACTTGGACACTGTGCCTTATTATCAGGTTTCTTAACACCTGAGAAGTCTTTACCAACTCATATTCCTGTTAGACGTGTCGTATAATCACGTTATTTTCTTGCTAGATGTGTCGTATAATCAATCAAATGGTACTTTCCAGTTGGAGGTGACGCATATTCATTTAAGAAGGAGTGGAAGTGTTATATGCTCATGGTAAACATGCAACTGATTTTATACACTGGATCATTTATCATTATATCTCAAGTATATTATGGTGTGAGAACATATTGCTTGCTCAGTTAGATTAGAAACAAGCGGCCCACTGCATTATTATTTGTTCTTTCACATGATTTGTAAAATTGCACAAAGTCATTTTGTACCTGTCGGATCCATGATGCCGTGCGAAGCTAAGCTTTATATGCACATGTCGAACCTATAGGTGTGACTTAAAAAGAGTCACAAGGGGGAAATGTTGTGACAAATTTTCAGGCTGTTTTATAAAGCATAACCTAAGACAAATATATATCATATATTTACACAAAATGTTCATATACTAGGGTATTTTTGGTTAAAGTATAAATCAAATGTACCATTTAGTCTTTTATATATGTTAATGTTGATTCTACATAAAATAAAGTGTGTCTGATGCATTAGAATAGGAAGGCCTTCCAAGTGTAGAGAGAGGCCTGGAGAGCCCTTTGAA
Organism: Sebastolobus alascanus; assembly: GCA_916701645.2. NCBI lineage: Eukaryota > Metazoa > Chordata > Actinopteri > Perciformes > Sebastidae > Sebastolobus > Sebastolobus alascanus. The sequence goes on along the minus strand of CAKAOJ020002617.1, from coordinate 30,655 downwards.
GTCAGAGAGCAACGCGTGCCTGGCGTCAGCCTGGCTGTAGAGAAGAGCACTGCACAGGCGTGCAAAGAGGGGGGCTGCCTCTCGAGCAGGATGGAAGGCCGAGAATCAGCCTCTCGGATGATATGGGAGTGCTCGTACTCATGAGTTGCGAGTGTACACACTCATGAGTTCTAACACCGTAGCGGCGGCAAAAAGAGGAGGGGGACTAGGTAAAAAGGTTAAAGTCGTAAATTTGTCACGGATAAGACCAAAATAACTCAAAATCCCTGACTTCGCAAGAAAATAATTAGTTTTGGGCCTTTTGCCAATTGAGGGTACCGAACATGAAAGAGAATAGTAAATGAAGTCTATAGTATATAAGAGGGCAGGATTTGTCGAGAAGTCAGTCCTCCGTTCGAACTGACGACTCGTGTTTGTTTTTGGCGACAGAAATAAACACTTTTGCATCAAGATCTGTAGTTTTCTCTCGACCAATTTTTAAACCTGATTTTTTGAGAACTCCAAAAGTTTTAAGTATTATAAGGATAAAAATGCTGAAGGAGGACGCCCTATCTTTTGCTGGCCCACGGTCGGGGCACTTTTTCTTCAACAAAGCCTTTAAAAGTTCTTGTCATTTAACCGCTACACAGTAATTAACCAATGCGATTGTGTCCTTCACCCTTTCAGCTAAAAAGGAGGAGGAAACTGTGTACGATGAAGTGAAGGTGCGAAGCGAAACACCCAAACAAACTGTTGATACAAAAGGTAAGTTGTAAAAAAAAAAAAAAAAAAAAAACATTCAGGTGTTACTGCAACTGGAAGCATTTCTACTACTGCTGCTAGTACTGCTACAACTACTACCACTACTTTACCATTATAACCAGTAGGCAATTTGTTCATTTTAACAGGGGGGAAAGACCCGGTTAGTTTCGTTCACTCACGACTAGCAAACCGCCCCATGAACGACACAAGGGGGATGGAGGAAATTTATAACAGCCTTACAAACTGGGGGTGGGGAGTTTCAAAGATGTCAGCGTTTTCCAGGCAGGCAGGGAGGGTCTAGTGAAAAGATGCTATTCAGTTTAATTATGGGAAGTGTAGGATTGTTTAGGAGTCATTAGGGAATTTGTATTTTGAGTTTGAACTTTTTTGAATGTCTTTCCCAAGACAGAGTGTTGGACGAGTGCAACACACTAGTTCAAGTGCAACTACAATTACAGCCACTACTACTACTACAACAATACTGCTGTTACTACCACCAATACTTCTACTATTACTGCTTCTACTGCTACCACTACTTTTTGCACAAAAGCAAAAAGCATTTTTCTTAAAGGATAGTTTTGCAATTCTTCAGCAACAGTCGGCTGTTATATGAATATTGAAACAGGTTTTGCTTGCTGTTATCATTTAAAGTCTCCCAATTTGCTTGCAATGTAAATGATGGGGAATAAAATCTACTGTCAGTGTTCTGTGTAAAAATGTATTCCAAAGTTTATCTGAAGCTAATACTTTAGCAGTCTGAGTTAGTCAAATCATTGACAGTGTTTCCTTGTAGAGGAATAGTCACACAAGAGTGGATATTGTACTAAAAAGACTAACTGAAAGATTCTCTCTTGATTTTGTTAACTCAGATTGTTAAAGCCTTATATTTAAATATTTCTGTTTGTTGTTTTGTCTCAGCAGGATTCTTGCCAGACAAGAAAGCAAACAACAGACGTCGCCACTATCAGCAGTTGGCTTGTTGTTTGGGGATTCTTTGTGTCATTTTGCTGTCGGGCATCATAGCAGTCTGTGTACTGCATAGTAAGTATACATACCAAACAAGCAGTCCATGCATTAACTCACACATCGACATGAGACAAACCTTAAAGAATAATAGTATTAGTTTTCATCTGTCACCATTATTTGATATCAGTCATGTATTTGCCACAGTCAGAAGCTCAGCGTGTCTATTAGCAGACTATAAGTCTACCGCTATTTGTTTGTTACAAACAAAATTTCTGGACACAATAATAGAAATAATAGAAAGGTATGCAGTCAGTAAGCAATTCATAAGACAGGATTCTTGTTTAAGCAACTTTTATTTTCAACGATGTGTAACAATTTATTCCATATTCTGCATTGGTGAGGCCCATTGTGATGCACAGTGCAGCGTCAGGGGAAAATATCAGGCCAAATACTAAAGCCACCTGCTCCTGGGTGTGTCAGCATCAAGCAATAATTCAACCATAACAACATTTGATCACATGTTTTATTGCTTTGTGGTTATTTATCCCAAATGAAGCAAAATTAATGAATCTAAGTTTTGTTTATTTTTCCCCAGTTAAATCTAATTTCGGAATAAAGCACTTTATATCGTATAGTCAACTGAATATTCTGAATTTGTAGGAGACAGAAGCCAAAATGAGTGGGAAACGCAGACAGTATGAATAAAAGCAATTGAAAGATAAGTCAAATGATATTCTATATTTTTCTTATTGTCAATAAATCCGATGATCAAACTCAAACCAACACTGAATGTATCTAATAACAAGAATTTTGTGTAGCAAAGCCTCTTATGTCATCTCCCTCTGTGCCATAGAGCTCCACTGTTGTCCAAAAACTATAAAAAACACATCAGTGAGCCTCACTGTTGTTCTGGGTGGCATCTTCGTTCATAACAATGAATATGGCCACTGTTTCAACCCAGTCGCCAGAAAAAAAATGTTGGCATTGTACGTTTCTGCAAACCACAGATATGTTGAATGTGGATGTTTCTGAACCAAAAATACGTTTCATAAATACTACAAATAAATACATAAATACTTTCAAAGTTAACTCGGTTATAACGCCACTATTTTCTTTAACGCATTAACGCAACTTGCGATTTTTAGGTTGAAGCGGGCTTGTGTACATTTTGAACAGAAAAAAAAATGTGTGATTAATCGTGATTAACTATGGACAATCACGCGATTAAGCGTGATTAAATATTTGAATCGATTGACAGCCTTAGTATATACGTTTCAGATCAGCCTCGTATTACCCTTGCAGAAACGGACAATGCACGTTGTTAACGTTGTTTAATGACTGGTTAGTTTAGGTAACAAAACTACATGGTCAAGGTGAGAAAAAAGATCATGGTTTGTGTTAAAATAATAACGTAACAACCGTAACAACCGTAACAACCATAACAACGTAACCAGCGTAAATACATAACAACCATCCTTAGCAGACTTTCTAATATAACGTTACATAACAAGCATAACAACGTTATGTAACAAGTGTAAAGTCAACGTTAACTTTTGGTTTCACACGGGACGCGAACATCCGTCTCCTGGGTAAATGTTCTGTGTTTGTATGACCCATTCACCACACCTTAAACCCACCCTTAGTGGACTTTCTCACTTGTTATACTCGTTATTATACCACATAACTTTCAATAACGGTCGCTCGATATACTATGTCACTTGTTCGGACCGAATGCAAAAACGTACACATTCATCGTATCCGTGGTTTTCAGAAACATGCGATGCCAACATTTTTTCCTATCAACTGGGCTGCTTTTGAGTCACATACGCCTTCCTGTTGCCATAAAAGCTTGCTAGTGCACCAAATCAGTGGCTGAAGGAATTCCACAGCAAATGCACTATACTCTTGTACTATTCACTCCTGTTTGAGTAATGTTCACTTAAAACTACAGTGTCCAGGTGTTTTAGGCAATGAGAAATATATACGTCTTCAGTAGGAACCAGAGGGCTTGGGTGTGAGTGCCACAGGGCCCATTGGGGAAGTCAGGAAACATAGTGAGACATACTCACTGTTGGTTTTAGTCTTTTCAGGAGATTTGTTGGAAACCTGAAGTCAGTCAGACAGGAAATAACTTCCAAAAGTGGCAAATGACAAAAACAAATTGACAAACCAAAATTGCATTATCACTATGAGTAATAAGCTAATTTCCATTTTGCAGTTGATACTATAAGTCATGAGACTGAGCTGAACCAGTTAAAAGAAAACCAAACAACTCTACTGGCTGCCAATCACAACCTGACAAACGACAACGACAAACTCAGCTCAGACAATGAAAACTTGAGGAGGGACCACAACAATCTGACCGTCCAGTTTGACAACCTGACACAAGCCTATACTGTCTTAGAAAGCAAGATCACAAACCTGAATGCAGAAAACCAGGAGCTGAACACACAAAACCAGAAGCTGAACACAAGCAACCAGGAGCTGAAGACACAGAAGGACAACTTAACCGAACAAATACGAGACATGGAGACTAACCGGAATGAGCTCAACGTCAGTCGAGCTCAGTGGAGCATTAATGCTTACTGCCGCATTGATAATGGTATGTTCAGATCCCATTAATTAAGTCCAAAAATAACCAATGATAATATCACAATGCAGTAATGTTGTTTATTGGTTGGTCTCTGATGTTTCAGTGAGACAGTGTAAAACTTGTCAGAAGGGCTGGGAATACACCGACCCCAGCTGCTATGTGTTTAACCCTGAGCCTCCTAATCGGAAAACCTGGAAAGAAGCTCGAGAAGACTGCAGAGGAAAGAATTCAGATTTTGCTGTTATACGTAATCAAAATGAGAAGGTAATGAGAAAACTGTGGGAATTTTTTTTGACAATTATGAAATAAAAATATATTTTCTGTGGGTCTGAACACACTGTGAGTCTGTAGGCCAACGTGTGTTTATTCATGTATGATGTTTAAATATCTAATAGCTGTCTCTCTGTTGTCAGGACGTAATCAATGGTTACAGCCCGTACAGTTCAGGAACCAATGGATACTGGATTGGCCTGAGAGTTGAAGATGGGAAATGGAAGTGGATCGATGGAAGTGATCTGACTGGAAGGTAAGAGACACGTTCCTGAACACTTTGAATCATAGAATCTATCAGCCTCGATCTAAACATCATGTTCTTCTCTCAGCTACTGGGCACGACCTCAACCTCCTACTCCTCCTACTGTCGGTCACTGTGCAATTTCTGTCCAGAACGTAGGATGGAAATCAGTGAGATGTGATGACAGACAACGATTTATCTGCAAAAAGAACGCTTTATCTGTTTAAACACACCGCAGTCATACTTGAGAAGGTTACTGGATACTCTGTAAAGATTAATTACATGTAAGATAATATCAAGTGAGTCACAAAGACTTCTACTTCACAATTGTGTTTTTCAAAGATAACAAAAAATCAAGGAATTTTATTTTTATAAAGAAAAAGGTAAAAAAAAATCAAGCTGTGTGTGTCTGAAAAAACAAACTCTAAGATTAAAGGCAGGGTCGACGATTTTATCCAGTATACACTATTTGTTATATTGGTTGAAATGGTCTTTACACCCCGACAGCGATCCATTACTGATGAGCTCTGAAAAAAGACCGGAAAAGAGCCGTCATCTGTAGCTGCTGTAATCCTGTAAAAACGTCTACATATCACTGCCTTGGCGCCCTGTTGTAAAGAACCAATCGGATGCCTCCCTGTCTCCCTGCTCGTACTCTACCCTTGGCGTGCACCAGCCTGAACTCAAAGCCGCACGTTTACTGGAGAATGAAGAGAAAACTCAGCCCTGCAGTAGCACTGCCGCGGTTACTTGTCATGAGGTAGCGTTGTTGAGTTGAGGTCCTCTCTCCGCTCTGTGGCTGTGAAGTAGTTACGATGCGGCGGTGCTTGTGCATGTGTGTGGAGGGCGTTGCCTTGGAAGGAGTTTCGAGGGGAGGGGGTGGGTTTAGACGGAGCTCCTGAGGCATGCTACTTTCAAATTATGAAAGCTCTCCAAGATCGTCGACCCTATCTTTAATGTATATATGCAATTAGATATTGGATTATATAGTTATGGTGTGTCTGACTACTGACACAATTACGGGCCTGAAGGGGCACTAATCTCTTAATTATTAATAGCTTTGAATGTGCGTTTCTTCTACTTTGTTAGAGATGCAGTGCTTACAATTTCTATATCAGTAGATTGAAAAAAGGGACCAACAAGACTGCTGAGTTTCTTACTTCTTATGTGGCATTTTATATTGTTTCTACTGATTGGGCAGCAGAGGGCGCTGCATCACTTGTTCTTGACAAAATATTCCAGATTCTGTTTCCATGTAGTATTCTGATGTATAAAATACTTACTTGTACAGCTGATGGTTAAGTGTTATCTATCTATCTAAGTAAGTTCATGTTTTAGTCACCAGTGAATAAATGTGCTGCCACATATTGTTGTTATTATCTTTTTCTTGCTTGCTTTCTAAGCTTTATTAAAGTCAGGAAGAAAAAACTCATTCATGATGCTATGACATGTTTAATCAAGATGAGAGAGAAGAAGATCTGGCCTCATTAATCAGTCACACTGTCAACATCTGAACCAGCAGAGCTCCAGAGAGGAAGTATTAATTATTTAGGGAACTATCATATTGTGTTTTCACAAATAAAAATGTCATGTTTTTCTGACGGGGCTTCAGTCTTTTTTGGTGGTGTTACATTAAAGGGCTGATGAAGTCATAAACTGTTTAGGCCTAATTCTGTTCCTGGGTATCAAAACAGCTCAGTGGTTACACTGTCATCTTACAGACAGAGGGTCCTGGTTTTGAACGAGATCGGGGCCTTTCTGTGTGGAGTTTACATGTTCCCTCATGTTCACATGGGTTTCCTCCCACAGTCCGAAGCACGTACAGGTCGGGGGAATGTGTTTGTGTGTGTGTTGACCCCATGTAGGCTGGAGATCTGTCCAGAATCTTTTTTCTGCCTTAAACGCAGTGCATGCTGGGATAAGCTCCTGCCCCACCAGGTCTCTAAACAGACATACAGCAAGCAGTAAGTAACAATGAACTTCTTTTTCTGACCAATTATTGATTTGTTCATTAATCCTTATTGCTTAAGAATATGTGATAATTGGTTTTGTGTTGAATAGCTCATCAGTTCATCACTGTGTCTGATGTAGATACTTATTTTCACAATGTTTAGTCACAGAACAACACACAGCACAATCATGTTATTGATCATGTTTTATGTAATAGCAAGTTGTGTATTAAAAAGTAGAATTCCATGTTTGTCAAATGAGTCTTCAATCTCAGCAGAAAAAAAATCGATTTGATATATATATGATAAAATATAATGAAAGTTACTGTCAGTTGATGAAAGGTTGACGGCAGCAGCATGAAAAGATGCTGAAGACACACAGTGTGTTAAAACCTTTAAAGGAGAAGACTTCCCATCATAACTACTCAGCATTATCCGCTAACCAAACAACAACTCTGTCACAACTTCAGAGCAGAACTAAAAAACAAACACGTTTCTGTGGTATTTAAATTGGTTGACTGTAAACTTTTAAATTACAGCTTTCATACAGGCTCTGTCACTTTAAAATATCTTTATCTGCTGGTGAGATTATAATAGATTAAAGGTGCTAGATGTGAGACTGGAAGCGTATACTTTGCCTCCGCACGACTCTCAACCTTTGAGCCAGCAGCCACGAGCCGGCAGCGAAAGTGTGAGGGTGGGTGCTACGCTTCTGCAACTGCGCCGTCAGTCGGAATTGCGTTATCAGCTGTAACCGCCATATGAGCGCCGTATGAGCACAGTGCAGAGCGGTGGCCGCGAGCTAGCGGTCATGTATAGAAGGTAGCCCACAATTTGGGAAAACTCTCGCAACATGATTAAGGTCAGGCATTGACCTTGAATAGTTGAGGTGAAGAAAGGTCGTCCGACAGCGAGTCTTGCAAGAGTTTTAGCATGTTTTCGCAATTTGCAGGTTAACTTCTAGACACCACCTGAGCTAGCCTGTGGATCACGCTCAAATGCACGAGCATGAATTTAAAGCATGCGTGGCCGGCCCGGCGATGTCAACAAAGCACGAAGAAGCTCGGATTACAACACACACAGAGGGAGAGCAACTTCAGGAGACATTACTCCTCTATATCTTCACATGTTTTCTGCTATATTGATGCTCTGGATATCGTATAGAGAACCTCTAAAACTTTACAAGCCTCTCATCATTTGTGTAACAGTATGTTGTATTATTATTTTTCATAATGTATGATGCTTTTGAAGCAGGACAACACACTTTCACATCACTATCTGTGATAAAGCATACTGTTTACAGAGTTCAGCTGATTTTTCTTTCAGATAAGAAGTCTCCCTCCTTCCTCTCTTTCAGTCTCTTCCACCAAAAGCTGTGAGTTGGTTCAGGTGACCTTCGTATCCCCTGTGAGTATACACTCAACAGTCACTCTGTCATCTGGAAGTAAACCTGTATATATCTCTGTTAATAGTCAGCTGACATGATTTCTATCCCAGGCTTGTTCTGTAAAACAAGGAAGGAAGTTAGTTAGTTCAACTTTTCAACTTTTCTTATCAAGTTGTTGCACAGTGACAGTTCACAGAACAACACCTTCCTGTATGTTTGACTGTAGTTTCCTCTGTCATCTCTGTAAACAACACTTACCTGATACTCTGTAAACTATAATACACAATATACAAATACATTAATTACCTGTATGGTAATATCAACTGGCTTATAAATATTGTAATAAATATGGGTTTTGTTCAGATGTGGCAGGAAAACATTGCCACTAAGTCAGAACCTTCAAATAACCACAGAAATATAAATATATACAAATACAGTCAATCTTTATTATAGAAAATCCCACAATTCATAAAAAGGGAGGAGGGATACACCAGGAGACCTGCACGTCCACCGAACATCAAAAGCTCTCACTAGTATGTGACATCACACAGTTCACACAGGGCTAGACTTCTAGCTTAAGGCACACCTGTTGTCACTTTAGTTAATCAGCCCAGTCATCCCACACCCTCCCCCAGTCAATCAGCCTTCCCACATCACAATATCAAATGTGTGCTTGTGCATCTCCTATAGCAGTGATTCTCAAAATGGGGTCCGGGGACCCCCAGGCAACCGTGGCACTCTGGCAGGGGGTCCGTGAAATACTTTGTTATGAATTAGAAAATTGTGCTGTATCATTAAAAATTGCAAATGTACAGATGGGGTCCATTTGCACCACTAAAACAAACATATTGTGTCCATTACTCCCACCCATGTTAGCTTTGGGCCAATAGAAACTCTGATATGATTGTGACACACAGCAAGAAGTTCATTATTTTTAAGTCAGCTTTAGACTGGTAAGTTTACAGATCTGTATTTATTAGGACTATGTCAGTCTTCCTGTTGATCATTTTCTGAAAGCTTTTAAGATCAATACTTGAAATGTACAGTAGGCTATACATGCTGTCAAGTTGAGTCCACATGCAATTTAAATACAATCACTCTGTTTAAAGGTATATAAGTGTTATTAACATTGGAAATTTCCCCACTTTGGGACAAATAAGGATTAGTTCATCTTATCGCAACATGATTCAAATTGAAATTTATTTATATTTATCACTATGAAACAGGTCTGAAGTATTTAAGTGGAAATGTTTCAGAATACAAATAGCTTCTATGGCATCTAAGAGCACAAATGGTAGTAAGCATATGATTAATCTGTGTTAGGATTATGAAGGGGTCCCTGGCCCCAAAAACTGTTAATTATAACTTTGAATGTGCTTTTCTTCTACTTTATTAGAGATGCCATGATCAAATGTTTTATATCAGCATAGAGTGATAGAGTGATGAAAGGGACCAATAAAACTATTCAAAGCTTCCTGTCATGAAACATTTTACATTTTATGATTCTGATTGGCTAACAGACAGTATTGTATCACTTGTTCTCAACAGAATGTTCCCAGATCTGTTTTCTTAAGCATCTGATGTAAAGGATATTAATATGTAGAGGTGATGGTGGTATCCATCTATCTTGAAGCAAATTCATGTTTTAGTGTATTACATTGATTAAAAAGGCTGTCAGCTTTTATCAAGTCAGAACATCATTTGCAGAAGTTGCAACTTTATTGTAGAGGATGAGACAGAAGCAGATTTAAAAAAAAACACAGTTGTAACCTCAAAGCAGAAGTCCACTAAAGATCATCTGTGCGGACCAGAGAGCCTCCTAACAACCCTCATACAGAACTGATTAAAACTGATGAGTTGATTCTCAGTGAAATTGTCGTCCTCTTCTAAACTTCTAAACATTATTTCATCGTTTGAGCCATCACATGCAAAATGATCCATTCCGGTTATCAAAATCTGTCAGACATACATGTATATTCCATTAATATCTATGACATGATTATGTACTGTGAGGAGTTACAATTTGTTGTTTTTTGCTTTACTTGCTTTTGGCATTGACGTCATTTTGTGGCAAACTTTCTGTTCACTGTATATAGAGTAACTTTACATGAAAGACCAAAGGTGAATTTTCTGTTTACAGTACAGGTAACGCATTGCTACTCAAATAAATGTACTGCATACATACAGATGTGCACATGCTTTTTCTGTGCACTACAGCAGGCCTATTGACTTTCAGTTAACTTTGACCTGCTGTTGAAATGTGCATCTAAAAAGTTCATTGCGATACACAACAGCATTCAGATAGATAAAACTGACATTCTGGTATCGTACAGCACGTCCGTGTCAACAAAAAGTAGAACTTGTTCTCACCAGAATGTTCCCAGATCTGTTTTCTTAAGCATCTGATGTAAAGGATATTAATATGTAGAGGTGATAGTGTTATCCATCTATCTAGAAGCAAATTCATGTTTTAGTGTATTACATTGAATAAAAAAGCTATCAGCTTTTATCAAGTCAGAACATCATTTGCAGAAGTTGCAACTTTATTGTAGAGGATGAGATAGAAGCAGATTAAAGCAAAACAACACAGTTGTAAACTCAAAGCAGAAGTCCACTAAAGACCATCTGAGCGGACCAGAGAGCCTCCTAACAACCCTCATACAGAACTGCAGCAGGATTTTAAACATTTGTCCAGGATGAACAGAACACCACGGGAGGAAACTGGTACTTTAAAATATTTTAATATTTATGTGTCTGCATGTTTATTTTTCTGTGCTGTTGTCTACATCTTTTTGCAGTTTATGATGCTTCTGATGCTTGACAACACCCTAGTAACAAAGGGTTTTAAAACGCCCAAATTCATTTCAAATTCCATCTTTTGCATTATGATTTTTAACACTGCTCAACACATCAGGAATGATGAGATTTATTGTCTTTTTTTCTCAGAGTAAACTGAGGGAGAAGCTGCAGATTTATCAGTGACTTATTAAGGAAAAAGCAGATAGTTTATTTTAAAAGTAGGATTTTAAGTTTATCTAATGGCTCTTCAACAGAAAGATATTTGATTGTGATAAAAAAAGTCACTGAACAGCTGTTGGTGAAAGGTGAACTGAAGCAGCGGGAGAAGATGTTGCAGACGACCATTGTGGGTTAAAACCTTTAAGATGGTTTCCTACCACAACTAATCAGCATTAGCTGCGAACCAAACAACTCTACCACAACTTCAAAGCAGAACTAACAACCAAACACTTTTCTGTGAAATATAGAATTGGTACACTAGAAGCTTTTACATTTCCCTTACAGGCCTTATAGGACTTTTGGTGAACTATGTTTTTGTCAGAATGACCAGAATGTTGAAATTGATCATAAAATCCATCTTTTGTATCATGGTTCCTCCAGTGTGTTCTCAACATATTGGGAGTGAAACTGCATATAAACATATAAACATTTGTATTTACTCTGTTTATCTTTCAGAGGAAATCAAAGAAGAAGCTGACTATGTTAATGAACCTGTATGCACTGTGGAGAAAGTGGCAGCCCCTCCAGGTGCATTATGAACACAATACATTTCACTCATTACAGTTTTAATCATTCGCTTTGGCTCAATTCTTGAATGAGAATTTTTTTTTTTTCAAAACAATAAATTCAAGTCTCTGAACAATTAGTTTGTTGTTCTCAACAGATTATAATTTCTCATTCATTCAAGCAAACTGCACGATTTTTAGCACGTGTGCAAAAGAGTCAGTACAATAACCACTTGCATATGTCTTGCTGATCAAAACTGATGACTTGATTCTCAGTGAAATCGTCGTCCTCTTCTAAACTTCTAAACATTATTTCATCGTTTGAGCCATCACATGCAAATTGATCATTTCGTTTATCAAAATATGTCAGACATACATGTATATTCCATTAATATCTATGACATGATTATGTACTTTGAGAAATTACAATTTGTTGTTTCTTGCTTTACTTGCTTTTGGCATGGACGTCATATAGTGGCAAACTTTCTGTTCACTTTATATAGAGTAACTTTACATGAAAGACTAAAGGTGAATTTTCTGTTTACAGTACATGTAACGCATTGCTACTCAAATAAATGTACTGCATACATACAGATGTGCACATGCTTTTTCTGTGCACTACAGCAGGCCTATTGACTTTCAGTTAACTTTGACCTGCTGTTGAAATGTGCATCTAAAAAGCTCATTTCGATACACAACAGCCATCAGATAGATAAAACTGACATTCTGGTATAATACAGCAAGTAGTGAGTGTCAACAAAAAGTAGAACAAAACAGATTTTTATATAAGAACATTTCCAGATCCGACCACCATGGTGAAAAAACGTCTTTTTGACCAGTACGGCTCACATGATGACAAAACAACGTTTCATTTTGGTGTCATTGGCCAATTTACTGACACAATAACCAGGTTTTGAGGCACGGATGAAATGTTCTGGGTGAGTTACTACCTTTTGCAAACATGCAATAGAGTTGTGATGTTCCATCAAACAGTTGTGAAAGTTGCACTTATAGTTTAGAGAATGTTTGGACTGTTTCAAAAAATGAGCCAAAGCGATTGAGAAAAACTGTAAATATTGTGAAGCATCTTTATTTTTTTGTCAAAAAATGTGAAGGCAGAAAATGTGAATTTTTAAACACTCAGCTCCTTTTGTTCTCTCATTAAAATGTATTCAAAGCACCTGTGACTGTGTTAAATCAGCATCATTAATTCAACTGAATTCTTATTTTTCTCTCAGACCAGAGGTTTCGCTTCTTCACTCAGTGTTTTCCACCGATAGCAGTGTGTTGGCTGATACTGTTGGTCATCATGGGCCTTCGTATCCACTGTGAGTACCACCGTTTTTCTTTTTATTCTTATCTTTTGCTTTTAGCTTTAGCTTTTACTACAGTTTTTCTTGGTGTAATCCTTCCTCCTGTTCACACTGTCAGATAGATAGATAGATAGATAGATAGATAGATAGATAGATAGATAGATAGATTGATAGATAGCAATCTTAATAAATTACTGTTATTGTGTATTGTCCAAATATATGGACAAATTGTATTTTGATGCTTTGGCAACATTGTTCTTGAAACTTCCGTGCCAATAAAGCCATGTTGAATTGAATTTTTATAAATTATTATTAATCTATTATATAAATAATAAATAAAAACAAAGAATCAAAGTCCAACACCTTCATCTGTCTGTTACTGTAGTTACCTCTGTCATTTCTGAAAACGACGCCAAGCTGACGGCAGAGATCCAGAACCTGACAACACAAAATAAGCAGCTGGATACAAGAAACCAGGAGCTGGAGACACAGAAGAACAACTTAACAGAACAAATACGAGACATGGAGACTAACTGGAATGAGCTCAACGTCAGTCGAGCTCAGTGGAGCATTAATGCTTACTGCCGCATTGATAATGGTATGTTCAGATCCCCTAAATTAAGTCCAAAAATAACCAATAATAATATCACAATGCAGTAATGTTGTTTATTGGTTGGTCTCTGATGTTTCAGAGAGACGGTGTAAAACTTGTCAGAAGGGCTGGGAATACAATGACCCCAGCTGCTATGTGTATATTGACCCTCAGCCTCCTAAACGGAAAACCTGGGAAAAAGCTCGAGAAGACTGCAGAGGAAAGAATTCAGATTTTGCTGTTATACGTAATCAAAATGAGAAGGTAATGAGAAAACTGTGGGAATTTTTTTTGACAATTATGAAATAAAAATATATTTTAAGTGGGTCTGAACACACTGTGAGTCTGTAGGCCACCGTGTGTTTATTCATGTATGTTGTTTAAATATCTAATAGCTGTGTCTCTGTTGTCAGGACGTAATCAATGGTTACAGCAGGGGAAGTTCAGGAACCAATGGATACTGGATTGGCCTGAGAGTTGTAGATGGGAAATGGAAGTGGATCGATGGAAGTGATCTGACTGGAAGGTAAGAGACACGTTCCTGAACACTTTGAATCATAGAATCTATCAGCCTTGATCTAAACATCATGTTCTTCTCTCAGCTACTGGGCACAACCTCAACCTCCTACTCCTCCTACTGTCGGTCACTGTGCAATTTCTGTCCAGAACGTAGGATGGAAATCAGTGATATGTGATGACAGACAACGATGGATCTGCAAAAAGAACGCTTTATCTGTTTAAACACACCACAGTCATACTTGAGAAGGTTACTGGATACTCTGTAAAGGTTAATTACATGTAAGATAATATCATGTGACTCAAGAAGACTTCTACTTCACAATTGTGTTTTTCAAAGATAACAAAAAATCAAGGAATTTTATTTTTAGAAAGAAAAAGGTAAAAAAAAAAAAATAAAGCTGTTTGTGTGTGTCTGAAAAAAACAGACTAAGATTAAATGTATAAATGCAATTAGATATTGGATTATATAGTTAGTGTCGGGCCTGAAGGGGCACTAACCTGTTAATTATTAATAACTTTGAGTGTGTTTTTCTTCTACTTTGTTAGCGATGCATTGCTTATATTTTCTATATAAGCAGGTTGAAAAAAGGGACCAACAAGACTGCTGAGTTTCTTACTTCTTATGTGGCATTTTATATTGTTTCTACTGATTGGGCAGCAGAGGGCGCTGCATCACTTGTTCTTGACAAAATATTCCAGATTCTGTTTCCATGTAGTATTCTGATGTATAAAATACTTACTTGTACAACTGATGGTTAAGTGTTATCTATCTATCTAAGTAAGTTCAAGTTTTAGTCACAAGTGAATAAATGTGCTGCCACATATTGTTGTTATTATCTTTTTCTTGCTTGCTTTCTAAGCTTTATTAAAGTCAGGGAGAAAAAACTCATTCATGATGCTATGACATGTTTAATCAAGATGAGAGAGAAGAAGATCTGGCCTCATTAATCAGTCACACTGTCAACATCTGAACCAGCAGAGCTCCAGAGAGGAAGTATTAATTATTTAGGGAACAATCATATTGTGTTTTTCACAAATAAAAATGTCATGTTTTTCTGACGGGGCTTCAGTCTTTTTTGGTGGTGTTACATTGAAGGGCTGATGAAGTCAGAATCTGTTTAGGCCTAATTCTGTTCCTGGGTATCAAAACAGCTCAGTGGTTACACTGTCATCTTACAGACAGAGGGTCCTGATTTTGAACGAGACCGGGGCCTTTCTGTGTGGAGTTTACATGTTCCCTCATGTTCACATGGGTTTCCTCCCACAGTCCAAGCATGTACAGGTCGGGGGAATGTGTTTGTGTGTCTGTTGACCCCATGTTAGGCTGGAGATCTGTCCAGAATCTTTTTTCGCCTTAAACGCAGTGCATGCTGGGATAAGCTCCTGCACCCCCCAGGTCTCTAAACAGACATACAGCAAGCAGTAAGTAACAATGAACTTCTTTTTGTGACCAATTATTGATTTGTTCATTAATCCTTATTGCTTAAGAATATGTGATAATTGGTTTTGTGTTGAAGAGCTCATCAGTTCATCACTGTGTCTGAAAGTAGATACTTATTTTCACAATATTTAGTCACAGAACAACACACAGCACAATCATGTTATTGATCATGTTTTATGTAGCAAGTTGTGAATTAAAAAGTGGAATTCCATGTTTGTCAAATGGGTCTTCAATCTCAGCAGAAAAAAAAACGATTTGATATATATATGATAAAATATAATGAAAGTTACTGTCAGTTGATGAAAGGTTGACGGCAGCAGCATGAAAAGATGCTGAAGACACACAGTGTGTTAAAACCTTTAAAGGAGAAGACTTCCTATCATGACTACTCAGCATTATCCGCTAACCAAACAACAAATCTGTCACAACTTCAGAGCAGAACTAAAAAACAAAAACGTTTCTGTGGTATTTAAATTGGTACACTGTAAACTTTTAAATTACAGCTTTCATACAGGCTCTGTCACTTTAAAATATCTTTATCTGCTGATGAGATTATAATAGATTAAAGGTGCTAGATGTGAGACTGGAAGCATATACTTTGCCTCCGCACGGCTCTCAACCTTCGAGCCGGCAGCCACAAGCCGGCAGCTCGTGGCTGACAGTGAAATCAACAACGATGGTGCTTTCGGAGCTGAAATTGTGAGGGTGGGTGCTACACTTCTGCAACTGCGCTGTCGGTCGTAATGGCGTTATTAACTGTAACCGCCATATGAGCGCCGTATGAGCACAGTGCAGAGCGGCTGCCGCGAGCTAGCGGTCATGTATAGAAGGTAGCCCACAATTTGGGAAACTCTCGCAACATGGTTAAGGTCAGGCATTGACCTTGAATAGTTGAGGTGAGGATGGGTCATCAGACATCGAGTCTTGCAAGAGTTTTTGCATGTTTTCGCAATTTGCAGGTTAACTTCTAGACACCACCTGAGCTAGCCTGTGGATTACTTTCACATGCACGAACATGCACTGAAAGCATGCGTGGCCGGCCCGGCGATGTCAACAAAGCACGAAGAAGCTCGGATTACAACACACACAGAGGGAGAGCAACTTCAGGAGACATTACTCCTATATATCTTCACATGTTTTCTGCTATATTGATGCTCTGGATATCGTATAGAGAACCTCTAAAACTTTACAAGCCTCTCATCTTTTGTGTAACAGTATGTTGTATTATTATTTTTCATAATTTATGATGCTTTATCACTATCTGTGATAAAGCACACTGTTTACAGAGTTCAGCTGATTTTTCTTTCAGATAAGAAGTTTCCCTCCTTCCTCTCTTTCAGTCTCTTCCACCAAAAGCTGTTAGTTGGTTCAGGTGAGCTTCGTATCCCCTGTGAGTATACACTCAACAGTCACTCTGTCATCTGGAAGTAAACCTGTATATATCTCTGTTAACAGTCAGCTGACATGATTCCTATCCCAGGCTTGTTCTGTAAAACAAGGAAGGAAGTTAGTTAGTTCAACTTTTCTTATCAAGTTGTTGCACAGTGACAGTTCACAGAACAACACCTTCCTGTATGTTTGACTGTAGTTTCCTCTGTCATCTCTGTAAACAACACCTACCTGATACTCTGTAAACTATAATACACAATATACAAATACATTAATTACCTGTATGGTAATATCAACTGGCTTATACATATTGTAATAAATATGGGTTTGGTTCAGATGTGGCAGGAAAACACTGCCACTAAGTCAGAACCTTCAAATAACCACAGAAATATAAATATATACAAATACAGTCAATCTTTATTATAGAAAATCCCACAATTCATAAAAAGGGAGGAGGGATACACCAGGAGACCTGCACGTCCACCGAATATCAAAAGCTCTCACTAGTATGTGACATCACACAGTTCACACAGGGCTAGACTTCTAGCTTAAGGCACACCTGTTGTCACTTTAGTTAATCAGCCCAGTCACTCCACACCCTCCCCCAGTCAATCAGCCTACCCACATCACAATATCAAATGTGTGTTTGTGCATCTCCTATAGCAGTGATTCTCAAAATGGGGTCCGGGGACCCCCGGGCAACCGTGGCACTCTGGCAGGGGGTCCGTGAAATACTTTGTTATGAATTAGAAAATTGTGCTGTATCATTAAAAATTGCAAATGTACAGATGGGGTCCATTTGCACCACTAAAACAAACATATTGTGTCCATTACTCCCACCCATGTTAGCTTTGGGCCATTAGAAACTCTGATATGATTGTGACACACAGCAAGAAGTTCATTATTTTTAAGTCAGCTTTAGACTGGTAAATTTACAGATCTGTATTTATTAGGACTATGTCAGTCTTCCTGTTGATAATTTTCTGAAAGCTTTTAAGATCAATACTTGAAATGTACAGTAGGCTATACATGCTGTCAAGTTGAGTCCACATGCAATTTAAATACAATCACTCTGTTTAAAGGTATATAAGTGTTATTAACATTGGAAATTTCCCCACTTTGGGACAAATAAGGATTATTTCATCTTATCGCAACATGATTCAAATTGAAATTTATTTATATTTATCACTATGAAACAGGTCTGAAGTATTTAAGTGGAAATGTTTCAGAATACAAATAGCTTCTATGGCATCTAAGAGCACAAATGGTAGTAAGCATATGATTAATCTGTGTTAGGATTATGAAGGGGTCCCTGGCCCCAAAAACTGTTAATTATAACTTTGAATGTGCTTTTCTTCTACTTTATTAGAGATGCCATGATCAAATGTTTTATATCAGCATATAGTGATAGAGTGATGAAAGGGACCAATAAAACTATTCAAAGCTTCCTGTCATGAAACATTTTATATTTTATGATTCTGATTGGCTAACAGACAGTATTGTATCACTTGTTCTCAACAGAATGTTCCCAGATCTGTTTTCTTAAGCATCTGATGTAAAGGATATTAATATGTAGAGGTGATGGTGGTATCCATCTATCTAGAAGCAAATTCATGTTTTAGTGTATTACATTGATTAAAAAGGCTGTCAGCTTTTATCAAGTCAGAACATCATTTGCAGAAGTTGCAACTTTATTGTAGAGGATGAGACAGAAGCAGATTTAAAAAAAAACACAGTTGTAACCTCAAAGCAGAAGTCCACTAAAGACCATCTGTGCGGACCAGAGAGCCTCCTAACAACCCTCATACAGAACTGATTAAAACTGATGAGTTGATTCTCAGTGAAATTGTCGTCCTCTTCTAAACTTCTAAACATTATTTCATCGTTTGAGCCATCACATGCAAAATGATCCATTCCGGTTATCAAAATCTGTCAGACATACATGTATATTCCATTAATATCTATGACATGATTATGTACTGTGAGGAGTTACAATTTGTTGTTTTTTGCTTTACTTGCTTTTGGCATTGACGTCATTTTGTGGCAAACTTTCTGTTCACTGTATATAGAGTAACTTTACATGAAAGACCAAAGGTGAATTTTCTGTTTACAGTACAGGTAACGCATTGCTACTCAAATAAATGTACTGCATACATACAGATGTGCACATGCTTTTTCTGTGCACTACAGCAGGCCTATTGACTTTCAGTTAACTTTGACCTGCTGTTGAAATGTGCATCTAAAAAGTTCATTGCGATACACAACAGCATTCAGATAGATAAAACTGACATTCTGGTATCGTACAGCACGTCCGTGTCAACAAAAAGTAGAACTTGTTCTCACCAGAATGTTCCCAGATCTGTTTTCTTAAGCATCTGATGTAAAGGATATTAATATGTAGAGGTGATAGTGTTATCCATCTATCTAGAAGCAAATTCATGTTTTAGTGTATTACATTGAATAAAAAAGCTATCAGCTTTTATCAAGTCAGAACATCATTTGCAGAAGTTGCAACTTTATTGTAGAGGATGAGACAGAAGCAGATTAAAGCAAAACAACACAGTTGTAAACTCAAAGCAGAAGTCCACTAAAGACCATCTGAGCGGACCAGAGAGCCTCCTAACAACCCTCATACAGAACTGCAGCAGGATTTTAAACATTTGTCCAGGATGAACAGAACACCACGGGAGGAAACTGGTACTTTAAAATATTTTAATATTTATGTGTCTGCATGTATATTTTTCTGTGCTGTTGTCTACATCTTTTTGCAGTTTATGATGCTTCTGATGCTTGACAACACCCTAGTACCAAAGGGTTTTAAAACGCCCAAATTAATTTCAAATTCCATCTTTTGCGTTATGATTTTTAACACTGCTCAACACATCAGGAATGATGAGATTTATTGTCTTTTTTTTTAGAGTAAACTAAAGGAAGAAGCTGTCGATTTATCAATGACTTATTAAGGAAAAAGCAGATAGTGTAGTTTAAAAAGTAGGATTTTAAGTTTATCTAATGGCTCTTCAACAGAAAGATATTTGATTGTGATAAAAAGTAACTGTTGAACAGCTGTTGGTGAAAGGTGAACTGCAGCAACGTGAGAAGATGTTGCAGACGACCATTGTGGGTTAAAACCTTTAAGATGGTTTCCTACCACAACTAATCAGCATTAGCTGCGAACTAAACAACTCTACCACAACTTCAAAGCAGAACTAACAACCAAACACTTTTCTGTGAAATATAGAATTGGTACACTAGAAGCTTTTACATTTCCCTTACAGGCCTTACAGGACTTTTGGTGAACTATGTTTTTGTCAGAATGACCAGAATGTTGAAATTGATCATAAAATCCATCTTTTGTATCATGGTTCCTCCAGTGTGTTCTCAACATATTGGGAGTGAAACTGCATATAAACATATAAACATTTGTATTTAATCTGTTTATCTTTCAGAGGAAATCAAAGAAGAAGCTGACTATGTTAATGAACCTGTATGCACTGTGGAGAAAGTGGCAGCCCCTCCAGGTGCATTATGAACACAATACATTTCACTCATTACAGTTTTAATCATTTGCTTTGGTTCAGTTCTTGAATGAGAATTGTTTTTTTGTTTTTTTTCAAATCAGTGAGTTCAAATCTCTGAACAATTAGTTTGTTGTTTTCAACAGATTAGAATTTCTCATTCATTCAAGCAAATAGCACGATTTTTAGCACGTGTGCAAAAGAGTAAGTACAATAACCACTTGCATATGTCTTGCTGATCAAAACTGACGAGTTGATTCTCAGTGAAATCGCGTCCTCTTCTAAACTTCTAAACATTATTTCATCGTTTGAGCCATCACATGCAAAATTATCCATTCCGGTTATCAAAATCTGTCAGACATACATGTATATTCCATAAATATCTATGACATGATTATGTACTGTGAGGATTTACAATTTGTTGTTTTTTCTTTACTTGCTTTTGGCATGGACGTCATATAGTGGCAAATTTTCTGTTCACTGTATATAGAGTAACTTTACATGAAAGACCAAAGGTGAATTTTCTGTTTACAGTACATGTAACGCATTGCTACTCAAATAAATGTACTGCATACATACAGATGTGCACATCCTTTTTCTGTGCACTACAGCAGGCCTATTGACTTTCAGTTAACTTTGACCTGCTGTTGAAATGTGCATCTAAAAAGCTCACTGCGATACACAACAGCATTCAGCCAGATAAAACTGACATTCTGGTATCGTACAGCAAATAGTCAGTGTCAACAACAAGTAGATCAAAACAGATTTGTATGTAAGAACATTTCCAGAGCTGACCACCGTGGTGAAAAAAACTCTTTTTGACCGGTACGGCTCACACGATGACAAAACAACGTTTCATTTTGATGCCATTGGCCAATTTACTGACACAATAACTAGGTTTTAACTAGGCACAAATGAAATGTTTTAGGTGAGTTACTACCTTTTGCAAACATGCAATAGAGTTTTGATGTTCCATGAAACAGTTGCCCTAACAGTTTTGAGAATGTTAAGACTGTTTCAAAAAATGAGCCAAAGCGATTGAGAAAAAATTTAAATATTGTTAAGAATGAAATTTATTTAACTATCTTTATTTGTTTTGTCAAAAAATGTGAAGGCAGAAAATGTGAATGTTTAAAGGCTCAGCTCCTTTAGTTCTCTCATCAAAATGCTTTCAAAGCACCTGTGACTGTGTTAAATCAGCATCATTAATTCAACTGAATTCTTATTTTTCTTTCAGACCAGAGGTGTTGCTTCTTCACTCAGTGTTTTCTACCGATAGCAGTGTGTTGGCTGATACTGTTGGTCATCATGGGCCTTCGTACCCACTGTGAGTACCACTGTTTTTGTTTTCTTAACTTTTGCTTTTAGCTTTAGCTTTTACTACAGTTTTTCTTGGTGTAATCCTTCCTCCTGTTCACACTGGCAGATAGATAGATAGATAGATAGATAGATAGATAGATAGATAGATAGATAGATAGATAGATAGATAGATTGATAGATAGATTGATAGATAGATTGATTGATAGATAGCAATCTTAATGTGTTAATGTTCATATTACTGTTATTGTGTACTGTCCAAATATATGGACAAATTGTATTTTGATGCCTTGGCAACATTGTTCTTGAATCGTCCGTGCCAATGAAGCCATGTTGAATTGAATTTTTATAAATTATTATTAATCTATTATATAAATAATAAATAAAAAAAAATAATCAAAGTCCAACACCTTCCTCTGTCTGTCAATGTAGTTACCTCTGTCATTTCTGAAAACAACGCCAAGCTGACGGCAGAGATCCAGAACCTGACAACACAAAATAAGCAGCTGGATGCCAATCACAACCTGACAAATGACAAACTCAGCTCAGACAATGAAAACTTGAAGAGGGACCACATCATTCTGACCGTCCAGTTTGACAACCTGACACAAGCCTATACTGTTTTAGAAAGGAAGATCACAAACCTGAATGCAGAAAACCAGGAGCTGAACACAAGCAACCAGGAGCTGGAGACACAGAAGAACAACTTAACAGAACAAATACGAGACATGGAGACTAACTGGAATGAGCTCAACGTCAGTCGAGCTCAGTGGAGCATTAATGCTTACTGCCCTATAGGAGATAATAGTATGTTCAGATCCCATTAATTAAGTCCAAAAATAACCAATAATAATATCACAATGCAGTAATGTTGTTTATTGGTTGGTGTCTGATGTTTCAGAGAAACAACGTAAATCTTGTCAGAATGGCTGGAAACACACCGACCCCAGCTGCTATGCGATTAATAACGCTAATCCTTCTGATCGGAAAACCTGGGAAAAAGCTCGAGAAGACTGCAGAGGAAAGAATATAGATTTCGCTGTTATACGTAATCAAGAGGAGAAGGTAATGAGAAAACTGTGGGAATTTGTATGACACAATTATGAAATAAAAATGTATTTTCTGTAGGTCTGAAGACACTGTGAGTCTGTAGGCCACCGTGTGTTTATTCATGTATGATGTTTAAATATCTAATAATAAAAATTTAGCCTATGTTGAATGAAAATGAATTTTATGTAGGTGTGAGTCCGTATGCCACAGTGTGTATATTGAAGTATAGTGTTCATATATCCAGTAACTGTCTCTCTGTTGTCAGAATGTAATCAGTGGTTACAGCTGGGGAAGTAAAGGAACCGATGGATTCTGGATTGGCCTGAGAGTTGAAGATGGGAAATGGAAGTGGATCGATGGAAGTGATCTGACTGAAAGGTAAAAGACACGTTCCTAAACACTTTGAATCATAGAATCTATCAGCCTTGATCTAAACATCATGTTCTTCTCTCAGCTCCTGGATAGAAGCTCCTACTGTCGGTCACTGCGCAATTTCTGTCCAGATCAATAAATGGAAATCAGTGGGATGTGATGTCCAACAACAATGGATCTGCAAAAAAGAACGCTTTATCTGTTTAAACACACCGCAGTACTTGAGAAGGTTACTGGATACTCTGTAAAGGTTAATTACATGTAAGATAATATCAAGTGAGTCACAAAGTTTTCTACTTCACAATTGTGTTTTTCAAAGATAACAAAAAATCAAGGAATTTTATTTTTATAAAGAAAAAGGTAAAAAAAAATCAAGCTGTTTGTGTGTGTCTGAAAAAACAGACTCTAAGATTACAGGCAGGGTTGACGATGTTATCCAGTATACACTATTTGTTATATTGGTTGAAATGGTCTTTGCACACCGACAGCAATCCATTACTGATGAGCTCTGAAAAAAGACCGGAAAAGAGCCGTCATCTATAGCTGCTGTAATCCTGTAAAAACATCTACCAATCACTGCCTCTGCGCCCTGTTGTAAAGAACCAATCAGATTCCTCCCTGCCTCCCTGCTTGTACACTACCCTTGGCGTGCACCAGCCTGAACTCAAAGCGCGTCACCGCCGCACGTTTACTGGAGAATGGAAGAGAAACCTCAGGGGAGGGGTCGGTTTAGACGGAGCTCCTGAGGCGATGCTACTTTCAAATTATGCTAGCTCTCCAAGATCGTCGACCCTATCTTTAATGTATATATGCAATTAGATATTGGATTATATAGTTATGGTGTGTCTGACTACTGACACAATTACGGGCCTGAAGGGGCACTAATCACTTAATTATTAATAACTTTGAATGTGCGTTTCTTCCACTTTGTTAGAGATGCAGTGCTTACAATTTCTATATCAGTAGATTGAAAAAAGGGACCAACAAGACTGCTGAGTTTCTTACTTCTTATGTGGCATTTTATATTGTTTCTACTGATTGGGCAGCAGAGGGCGCTGCATCACTTGTTCTTGACAAAATATTCCAGATTCTGTTTCCATGTAGTATTCTGATGTATAAAATACTTACTTGTACAGCTGATGGTTAAGTGTTATCTATCTATCTAAGTAAGTTCAAGTTTTAGTCACCAGTGAATAAATGTGCTGCCACATATTGTTGTTATTATCTTTTTCTTGCCTGAAAATGTCAGTAAGCTTTAATAAAGTCAGGAAGAAAAACTTAATTCTTGATGCTATGACATGTTTAATCAAGATGGAACAGAAGGAGATCTGGTCTCATTAATCAGTCACACTGTCAACATCTGAACCAGCAGAGCTCCAGAGAGGGACAGGAAGTATCATATTGTGTATTGCTCAAAGAAGAATTCCATGTTTTTCTCATGGGGCTTCAGTCTTTTTTGGTGGTGTTACATTAAATCTGTTTAGACCTAATTCTGTTCCTGGGTATCAAAACAGCTCAGTGGTTACACTGTCATCTTAGAGACAGAGGGTCCTGGTTTTGAAGGAGACCGGGGCCTTTCTGTGTGGAGTTTAAATGTTCCCTCATGTTCACATGGGTTTCCTCCCACAGTCCAAGCACGTACAGGTCGGGGGAATGTGTTTGTGTGTGTGTTGAACCCATGTAGGCTAGAGATCTGTCCAGAATCTTTTTTTGCCTTAAACGCAGTGCATGCTGGGATAAGCTCCTGCCCCACCAGGTCTCTAAACGAACATACAGTAAGCAGGTAAAGGGGATGAGTAATGGATTTATCAAATGTATATCATACTTATTATCATATAATTAATTTTGTCCCCCCCTGCCACCTGCACCGGTTAAATAGGTTATCGGTGCATTTGCTCATATGCAGTCAAATGGAGTTGTTGATGGGACAGAGCATCGGGAGACGGTGGAGGCAGAGGGTCCACTGGCCAAGCACCACATACATCTGCTCGCGTACTTTCAATTAACGCACGAGCAGATCCCTTTCCTCAGCAGTCTCCAATTTGCCGAGTCCGCCTTTTAAATATATGCTCCCGGTGCAGGCGCACCAGTCTTTTACAGGGAATGGGAGATGACACTCTGGTTGGTTTGATTCCTGTTACGCCCAAAACACACCTATGATTATTAATAGACTATATACAACCCATTTGCCTCTTGCGTCTTACTTTGCGCCTTGATTATGCGCCGTTTAACTAGCAAAAGTGGGGTTGGACACGCCGTAAATGCACTTGCACCATGCACTGTAGACCATGCGCTATAGATCGTTTAAATAGGGACCTACTGTATGTCACCTGGAAATAAATATGTATATATCTCTGTTAATAATCAGCTGCAATGTTTCCTGCCACAAACTTGTTCTGTAAAACAAAGAAGGAAGATATACTGTTAGTTTAAGTTCAAGTTATTCTTTTCTTATCAGGTTGTTGCACAGTGACAGTTGCTCACAGACCAACACCTTCCTGTGTGTTTGACTGTAGTTCCCGCTGTCATTTCTGAAAACAACACTTACCTGACTGGATACTCTGTAAACATTAATAACAATTACATACAGCATGCATTAATTACCTGTATGAAAATATGAACTGGCTTATAAATATCAAATGTGCGTTTGTGCATCCCCTAAAGGGGCACTAAACTGTTAATTATTAATAACTTTGAATTTACTTTTCTTTTATGTTATTAGAGATGCAGTGATTAAATAAAGTTTTATATCAGCATATAGTGATAGAGTGATGAAAGGGACCAACAGGGGGTGTAGCAACTCATAACGTAATAACTGCGCATAACGTAATATGGCTCCAGTGCGTCATGGAGCCATGATTTAAGCCCAGCCTAAAAAATCCTGAACACCAAACTGGCGAAAAACAGTTTAACTCCACAATCCAGTAGTACAATGTTCACAATCTTTTCACATGTTTTTAGGTAACTATTTTCCAACATTTATAATGTGTTTAGAAAGAAATCTCTGAATTTCCTTTACACGGCCTTTAAATCTGAAGTAGACGAGATTGGAGCAAATATGATTAAAGAAAGTTATTTTTATAAATGGTCGCTATATCGTGACAGTAGTACATGAAACAGGTAACCTGAAAAAAATCATGTTCCTCTGTGTCCTCCGGTGCTCCTAACGGCATCTGAAAGATTTCACTTACCGGAGGAAAACAAGCAGTAAGAACTGATCTGAGGTCCACTGTCCAGCTGCTGTCTATGAGAGCCCGCTGTCAATCACTCGCGAACTCCGACCAAACGGTCAAACTAGGCCACATCAATATTATGTTACGTTAATGCCTATTTCTCGCCTCAAATGTTTTCAGAATCATCTTGTAGTGTACGGTTTAGCTGTAAAATGAGAAAGTTTGTGACGCGGCCGCAATTGTAAAATCTGTTGAAGGAACGCCAAGTTCTAGTCACATGACCGGAGCACAGCCAATAGGAACGCTCTCTCAGTGAAATGACCTGTGATGAGTCTCACGTCACGGGCTAGATTTTCTAAAGCCTGAAAACAGAGCCATGAGGAGGTGTAGAAGTCACTTGAATTACAATATGCTGAAAGATTATTATGGAATTTTTGCCCAATGATGCCAAAAATATACTGCCTACTGCCACTTTAAATATAATAAAAGCTCATAATGTAATAAAACCTTGAGCGCATAACGTAATAACAGCTTTGTTCATAATGTAATAACTTATTACATTATAAACTTAGCAAAATAAAAAGTTGAATCATGTAATTAATTCAGTGCTTAATGTGATAATTTAAAAAAAAAAAGAGTACTCTACTTGCCTCTTACAGCGCAGGAACCCTCTAGTTTTACATGACACAAGTGGAGTAGTAAGACTACAAGATATCCAGTGACCTGGACAAATGAGAACCTTCACAGAAATGATGCTTTTAATATACTGGTGATTCTCAGCATGTGAAATAATTGTTCCATAGATAATTATTCCAGTTCTTCAGTACTTTTTTTGGACTATAGGAACCCTTCTTACATTACATCAAATACATGATGCAAGATACATATTTACTATTAACCCAATGTTTATTTTGTAACATGTACAACAACATTTTACAACTAGAAACACAACAAGAGTCCATTCTGGGCTACTGTAGAAACATGGCGGCCAGCTCAGTGAAGAGGACCCACTCCTTATGTAGATAAACCAGGCTCATTGTAAGCTAATGAAAACATAGCAATTCTTAGTTTAAGGTGATTAATCACTAAAGAAAACATCCATCCATCCATTATCTGTGACCGTTAATCCTATTCAGGGTCGCAGGGGGGCTGTAGCCGATCCCAGCTGACATTGGGTGAAGGCGGGGTTCACCCTGAACAGGTCGCCAGACTTTCACAGGGCTGACACATAGAGACAGACAACCATTCACACTGACATTCACACCTACAGGCAATTTAGAGTCAACAATTAACCTAACCTGCATGTCTTTTCACTGTGTGGGGAACCCGGAGAAAACCCACGCTAACACAGGGAGAACATGCAAACTCCACACAGAAGAGCCCCAAGCAATCCTCTGAGACCTGCGGGCCCGGGGGCGACCCCGACCGACTTTACTGTCTTTCAGAGGCTCTATCAGGTTCACTTTTAGGGCTAAAGTGAAGCTACAGATATCATATGAAACGAGAAAACCTAAGGAATCCTTTGGTACCAACCATGTCGGGAAGGAGGCTAAATAACGCTCCAAAGTTGGGCCAAAAGGAAAAACTGGCATGGCCATTTTCAAAGGGGTCCCTTGACTTCTGACCTCAAGATATGTGGATGAAAATTGGTTCTATGGGTACCCACGAGTCTCCCCTTTACAGACATGCCCACTTTATGATAATCACATGCAGTTTTGGGCAAAAACCATGCTGTTTTTTTCATTCAGTGTAAATGGGTTATTATCGCCTATTCTAAAAATGATGTATTTTTATATTTCTGCATACTGGGGTCCCTAAACAGTCTTGGAATACATGAATTGAGTATCACTGTAAAGCTGAGAATCTGGGGGATCCAATGAGCCCAACTGTATTCATGTGTGGTGATATTAGTCCCCAAAGTAGCCATTTCATTGTAGTGAGACCATTTTTTGAAACTTGACCTCACTGTATAAAATGACCTGTGGTGACCTCTAGGATAATTACAGCCTCATGAAACTTTACAGCCACAGAGTAGAGACCTAGAGCATTCAGAGGATAAAAAAAAAACTTGATTGAAAAACGACGCAATCTGGTTGCCATGGTAATGAATTAAATAATAATACCATGTTTTTGTGAAAGAAAGTCTATGAGCGTGCATTACTGTCTGCACATTGTCTCTTATGATATTACCACAGGGGAAGCAAAGTCAGAAATGTACTGATTATAGTGGTCTAAAAAGCATACATGTTTGATTATGCCAGGGAAGGGTATAAGGGAAGTACTCACATGCAGACAATAGAGGCAGGAAGGAACAGTTCAGTGGTTTATTCACAAAAAATACAAAAACTCATGGACATGGCTAGCACGTCCAAACAGAAGTTATATTAAAGGTGCTATTGATAACATTCAGCCACTAGATGTGGCATTCACTTCATAACAAGTAGTTGCCAGGGACTTAACGTCAATCTCAGCCATTTATCTGTTTTTTCCACACTAAGTGAGGACCTAGAGATACCACGTGATACCATCGTCATTTTACTATTGGCTCACAAGCCTTGTTAGAAGCGGGAACCGAACGTCAGATATCTTCCACAGAGATAAATAAAACATTAATTTTGGACCCGCCAAAATTTTTAAAAAGATTAATTCACAATCACAATAATTCTTTTCAGGAAAAGCCATACTTTTATTCGGGACCTTTCCAAAGCTCTGTGGATGTATTATTATTTTTTTAACTGTCACCTCGACATATTAATATTGTTTACCTCAGATGCTTAAGAAACCAGCTCTGGGAACATTCTGTTGAGAACAAGTGATGCAGCGATTGGCAAACCATAGGCAATAACCTTTATAATTTCACACAGGAAATAAGACAACTGAGCAATCTTGTTGGTACCTTTCATCACTCTATCACTATATGGTGATATAAAACATAACGTCACTCCATCTCTAATAAATTAGAAGAAAAACACATTCAAAAAGCACATACAATTGATATTATCATACATATAATTAATCTTATTAGTATCCAGTATGACTGCAGTTGTTAAAAAGATAAAGCATTCTTTCTGCAGAGCCATTGTTGTCTGTCATCACATCTCACTGATTTCCATCCTACGTCCTGGACAGAAATTGCACAGTGGCCGTCAGTAGGAGCTTCTATCCAGGAGCTGAGAGAAGAACATGATGTTTAGATCAAGGCTGATAGATTCTATACGATTCAAAGTGTTTAGGAACGTGTCTCTTACGTTTCAGTCAGATCACTTCCATTGATCCACTTCCATTTCCCATCTTCAACTCTCAGGCCAATCCAGAATCCATCGGTTCCTGAACTTCCCCAGCTGTAACGGCTGATTATGTCCTGACAACAGAGAAAGAGTTTTATAAACACACGGTGGCCTACAGACTCATATGTTCAAACCCACAGAAAATACATTTTTATTTCATAATTGTGTCATACAAATTCCCAGTCTTTTAATTACCTTCTCATCTTCACCAGCGAAATCTGAATTCTTTCCTCTACAGTGTTCTCGAGCTTCTGCCCAGGTTTTCGGATCAGAAGGCGTAGTGTTATAAATCGCATAGCAGCTGGACTCAGTGTATTCCCAGCCCTCCTGACAATGTTGACACACTCTCTCTGAAACAACAGATAACAACCAATAAACATCATTACTGCTTTGTGATATTATTATTATTATCTATTATTATTTTTGGACTTAATTAATGGGATCTGAACATACCATTATTTATCAAGGGGCAGTAGACATCAATGACCCACTGAGCTTGACTGACGTTGAGCTCATTCCAGTTCATCTTCATGTCTTGTATTTGTTCTGCCAAGTTGTTCATCTGTGTCTCCAGCTCCTGGTTTCGCGTGTTCAGCTGCTTCTTTTGTGTCTCCAGCTTGGCGTTGTTTTCAGAAATGACAGGGGTAACTACAGTGACAGACAGAGGAAGGTGTTGGGCTTTTAGACTTTGTTTCAATGCAAGTTAATTTATATAAAACATTATATACAAAAACACAATAAAAGAGGTGTTTTACATGACCATAAAATACATTAAAGTGTGGATTCTCATGTTTCAAATGTATCTTAAAACAATAGTCAGGTGCCCATATGAACATGGAAACTGTGTTTTCTTTCTGAACATTCCTCCTGTTCATACTGGTGAATAAGAGATCCCTTTGTAATGCACTTCCAATGTGAGAGATGGGGGACAAAGGCCACAGTCCATTGTGCAAAAACACATTTCAAACTTTAGCTGAAGCCAGTATGAGGTTAACACATTTCAACAAAAT
>CAKAOJ020002616.1:0-12138 GCA_916701645.2 Sebastolobus alascanus | reverse complement strand
TATTTATTATTGTAAATCAATTTACAACACAAAACAATGACAGATATTGTCCAGAAACCCTCACAGGTTCTGCATTTAGCATAAAACAATATGCTCAGATCATAACATGGCAAACTGCAGCCCAACAGGCAACAACAGCTGTCAGTGTGTCAGTGTGCTGACTTGACTATGACTTGCCCCAAACTGCATGTGATTATCATAAAGTGGGCAAGTTCTGTAAAGGGGAGACTCGTGGGTACCCATAGAACCCATTTACATTCACTGATCTGGAGGTCAGAGGTCAAGGGACCCCTTTGGAAATGTTTAGCGTAGTTTTGGAGCGTTATTTAACCTCCTTCACTACAAGCTAGTCTGACCTGGTTGGTACCGATGTATTCATCAGGTTTTATAGTTCACTATGATACCTGTATCTTCACCCAGCTTTAAAACTGAGCCACTACAACCTGTAGGGGACGCAGATAGGAGCTGGTCTAGTTATTAGACAATATTAAAGATAATTATCAATATTAATAAAATTAATATTAATAAATTATCAATATATATTAATAATAACAGGGCAACAAATTACATTGGTTCATAAGCTCAAAATACATTAAAATGGCTATCAAAAGTAAATAATAATTATCAAAATAATTATTAATTATAATGAATAATATGATATAAGAACCCACGCTGACACAGGTGTCACACATCCTTTAAATGTTCTGGAAAGTTCCTTATACAGGTTTATCCTTGACTTTAGCTCATGAAGTCCCTAAGTGACACTTACTGAACATCCTGGTGGGTCATATCACAGGTCATGTGATTTTGTGTTCCCACAGCAACATCTCCAAGATGTGTGTGTGCCAGGTTAAGACATGTGACAGAACTAGCTAAATTAGAAAAGCTTGTTTTTTGTTGCTAAAGGTAAGATTCAAGCCATTTAAGAATTCTAATAATTACATAACATGTCCTTTATTACATTTAACCTGCTGTGAACACATTTCTTGAACAAATTGATATAAAACAAATCAGATAAATATCGTTGTGACATATATGTCACATCGGGCCTTTAACCTTAAAATTGTCACGGAAAAACTCATGTCACATATATGCTCAATGAGAAGAATGATTATGATCTGCTCAGTTAATTTAGGTGATTCAATGATATTTAGTTAATATATTTTATATTGTTCAATTCAGTACAGTTTTTGTTACCAAACACAAAAAGATTGTCAGGCTAGTTCATTTTCAAATGAGACATAAATTTACCGTTAATGCCCAATGTGACAAATATGTCACTTTAACACTAGAGGGCGGTATTTTGAAAAACATTTCAGAAATGTGTTCTATGTGGTCTGTTTAGTATAATTTATATCCCCCATAATTTTCCTTGTAGGAGAAATGGGTCTGGGTTCTTATGGGTTAATTTACATTAAATTATCCTCGGGGCACCACTCTTTGAAACGAAGAGAAAATGATATCAAATTAATGTAGTCTCATAGATAAGTCTCATTAAACATACTAAACTATCAATTTGGAACTTTGATTGATAATTAAATTAATAAATACAACCAAAAATCACTATATCAATAGATAGTAAAGGTTGAAGGATTTTGGAGTTCTTGACACAGCAGCGGTTTGCATTATTCACTCTTGTACAACATTAAACAGACCAGCATGTATAATCCACAAACATTTATTTACAAGATTATAAAGGTTTAAAACACAATATTAATCTAACTAAATAACTAAACTAAACAAACCAAACACAGTGTGTGAGCATGTGTGTGTATGTGTGTGTGTGTGTGTGTGTGTGTGTGTGTGTGTGTGTGTGTGTGTGTGTGTGTGTGTGTGTGTGTGTGAGAGAGAGAGAGAGAGAGAGAGAGAGAGAGAGAGACAAAGACAAGATGGCTACTTGTCTTTGATGTCTGCATGGCCTACAAACAATATGGCGAGCACTGTAAAACTACAAAGATGGCTGGATCAAATATGGCCGCCAGGGTGTCACCACATGATCTCTTTGTTCTTCGGAGCACATGGGCTCAGGGAGAACAAAGGGGGGGGGGGTGATGTGGGGGTTTGAGATACTCTGAATGTGTATGTTTGTGTATAAACCAATTCACAGTTTATGTAAGTGATCTTAATGTGTGTCAGATAATGCAGCGGGTTAGAAAAGATGGTTAGTTTGCATGCAAGACCCTTTGTCTGTGTGAAACATGAACTAAACACATCAGATGTGACAAAGCCAGCTAACCAAATATCCTGACTACAAATAATATCACAACAGTAAAATACAATGAATAACATTAAACATATCAATACAGGTACATTCACAGTTACGTTAAGTTGAACAGTCTTGCTCAGCCGTGTGCAATTGCTAATGCTAAAATATGCCCAGTACGTTACCAATCCCTGGAAGAAAATGTTGTAATTCCAAGTAGAAGAGTTGGAGGAAGCAGACTGGGGAAAGTTGTGGTTCCAGGGTCAAAGATGTTGTCCTTGTGTGAGATCCAGTTGTGCAGTTTGGAGGGAAGCTGGTCCAGTCCTGTTTCTGCAGCTTGGTACTAACTTCCTTGTTGCTTGAAGTTGGCTGGTTAAAAGGCAGGCACTCACATCTTCTGCCTTAGAAGTTCCTTGTGTTTCTCTTCCTGTTTGCTAACAAGACATCCGGAGCAGAGCTGCTTCTGCAGCTTCTGGTCTGTAAAGAGAGCTTAGGTGAGAAAAGCCAGGAGCTGACCCTTCTACATGTCAGCAGGGTGTAAAGGCCATGAAAAAGAGAAAGAACAAAGGGGATCCCTCTGGTTTTATCCCGCCTGAATTTCACAAGTACTTGTTAATGAGTCATCATGCTACAGTAGCCAATAGGTGGTTAAATGGTTACTGAGTCCATGGGTGGAGCTACTCAATCTTGAATGGTGGATCCCAACAAACCTCTGAAAGTTCGATTGCGTTAATGCATTAAAGAAAAGAGTGGCGTTAAAATGATTAACTTTGACAACCCTAGATATTAGGATATCCAAAATCTAAGACGATATCTAGTCTCATATCAGGATATATGGATATAATATGGATATATTGCCCAGCCTTAGTATGTATCCAGTCAGTATGTTGTGTTTGACAGTTTCCTTGTTGAGCTGCAGGAGGAATAGTAACTCAAAGAGGGAAGTTGGTACTAAACAGTCTGTAACTTTGGTTTGTCTGACTCAGACTGCTGAATCTTCATATTAGTTTCAGTTGAACTTATGAAGTCATTTCTTACAGTGTAGTTGTGTTATGAAGGGACCACTTCACAGGAGGAATGATTACTGACACCAATAACTCTTTTAATGTACATATGACATGTGGCTGTTGTTTACAGACACACTTGAACAAATGTGGACCTTTTCTGTAAATGACATAAACCTACTGAGCTACCAGATACAGTAAGAAGAAGGCCATGTAATAAATGATATAAACCTACTGAGCTACCAGATACAGTGAGAAGAAGGTCATGTAATAAATGATATAAACCTACTGAGCTACCAGATACAGTGAGAAGAAGGTCATGTAATAAATGACATAAACCTACTGAGCTACCAGATACAGTCAGAAGAAGGTCATGAAATAAATGACATGAACCTACTGAGCTACCAGATACAGTCAGAAGAAGGTCATGAAATAAATGACATAAACCTACTGAGCTACCAGATACAGTCAGAAGAAGGTCATGTAATAAATGATATAAACCTACTGAGCTACCAGATACAGTGAGAAGAAGGTCATGTAATAAATGATATAAACCTACTGAGCTACCAGATACAGTGAGAAGAAAATCATGTAATAAATGATATAAACCTGCTAAGCTACCAGATACAGTCAGAAGAAGGTCATGTAATAAATGAAGTAATGAAGTCCAACAAGTCTGATTTAATATTGATCCTCTGATTCCAGACTTGACTGAGATCAGCAGCATGTTATTGATGTGTGTTGACATGAATAGGTGTATGAATGTTGTGGTGACATCTGGATGATGTCTGTAGAAGGCTGACATTATGATGATCCACAATAACACAATGACAAAGTCACTCTACTCATTTTAGGGAAAAGATCATTGATTAGGACATAGTAATGTTGAGGTACACATTTAAAACCTGAACACATCTGATTGGATTATAAAGTGATTTTTATCTTCATCATTTATTCTTTATTCAGATTGAGTTGGTGCAGTTTGTCAGAGATCAGCTGTGATTCTCTGGGCTCAGCTCTGAAGTCCAACCCCCCCCATCTGAGAGAGCTGGAGCTGAGTCACAACAAGCTGCAGGATTCAGGGTTGAAGCTGCTGTGTGGTTTTCTGGAGAGTCCACACTGTAGACTGAAGACTCTGAGGTCAGACACCATGTTTTACTTGTGTACTGAGATGAATATGATGTGAAAGTTGTGGTGACACTAAACTGCAGACATAAGGCTGATATTATACTGATCCACACTGAGTATCTTAATGCTAAAGGACATTTTCTTCTTCAGTGGTTTAGTCCATTGACTGTAGCAGAGCAATGTTGAGCTACACATTTAAAACCTTCATATATCACAACACCTGACTTTCATCATGTTAAAATAAATTATAAAAAATACATAAATATAAAGAATAAATAAATAATCTCTATTTCAGCTATCAGACAATAACAAATATATTCAGTATTTGTTTTTTCTATAAATGTTATGAAGATATATGATGCTTATACTGACTGAAGAGTTTAAACTGAAGATGCTTTGATTTTATGACTCAACTATTCCTAAAATATATATTATAGATGTCTTATCTTAGATATCTTTTGTTCACATTTCCCCAAAATCCATCCTGACATATTTGACATCTTTATAAACTTTGAGATGTTGAGTTGAATCTTGAATCAGTTCCTGTGGTTTTTATTAGTGTTTGGCTGCTCAACATGAGTTTGTATAGATGGATCCACTGGTGGAGCTGTCAGAGTTTAAGAGGTGAAGTCACTACGTCTTTATTGAAGTAGCAGCACGTTGTCATTAATATTAATGAGAGCTCTGTTTCACTCTTTGTATTTTACAGTTTTTAACCTGCATCCTGTTGGCTTCAGGTGTTTGGAGTTTACATTTTATAAACTTCTACGTTCTAAACCTTCTTCAGCTCTGAACACATTATTAAACATTGAATGATTTCAAGCAGGAACGTTGTCTTCTAAACTTACATCATTTATTCTTTATTCAGTTTGTGGAGCTGCGGTTTGTCAAAGATCAGCTGTGATTCTCTGGCCTCAGCTCTGAAGTCCAACCCCCGCCATCTGAGAGAGGTGGATCTGAGTGACAACGAGCTGCAGGATTCAGGGGTGAAGCTGCTGTGTGGTTTTCTGGAGAGTCCACACTGTAGACTGAAGACTCTGGGGTCAGTTCACTGACTCTCTGTTACTGTTAGAGATCTTATATCTTTAATTAACAATTGAACCTGATTATGTACAAACATAACTTACATCCATAAAGTTGTTAATGTCCTTTTCTTCATATTTTCATGTTTCTTGAACTAAATTCAGTCTGCAGTCACTAAAGACTTGTGTTTCTTAAAGAAAGTGTAGAAAATGTCCACTGTTAGTTGTTAAAGTAAATGAATGTTTATCATTGTTGGTAAATGGTCACATCTGGATACAGAAGATCCTCTGAACTAATATCTATTTTAATTGATCAAGTTTACTTCATGAAGTAGAAATATTTCTCTGGTGTCGGTTTGTTTCAATGTGTTCCACAAATAATGTCTGATCATTGATATTGATCCTTCAGCACACACACAGAGATGAACACAGAGATCAGCAGCATGTTATTGATGTGTGTTGACATGAATATGTGTATGAATGTTGTGGTGACATCTGGATGATGTCTGTAGAAGGCTGACATTATGATGATCCACAATAACACAATGACAAAGTCACTCTACTCATTTTAGGGAAAAGATCATTGATTAGGACATAGTGATGTTGAGCTACACATTTAAAACCTGAACACATCTGATTGGATTATAAAGTGATTTTTATCTTCATCATTTATTCTTTATTCAGATTGTATGGCTGCAGTTTGTCAAAGATCAGCTGTGATTCTCTGGGCTCAGCTCTGAAGTCCAACCCCCGCCATCTGAGAGAGCTGGATCTGAGTGGAAACAACCTGCAGAGATCAGATGTGAAGCTGCTGTCTGCTATGGTGAAGAGTCCACACTGTAGACTGAAGACTCTGCAGTAAGTAGACAGTCGGAGTCGGTCCATGCTGGTTTCATCAGTATTGTTGTGATGTGTTTCCTCAGTGAAGCTGTGAGAGGAGAACGGTGACACACAGAGAGAGAGAACAGTCAGCCAATCAGATCAGCCAGAAGCTTGTTGTGATTATGTGTTAGAGTTGATGTGAAGAAGATGTTGTTGTTGTGTTCATGTCTCCAGGAAATAAAGCTGGATTATAGCTGACAGCATCACATCATGTATAGAGACAGTGGTCCTCATCCATCAAACTGTCGTACCATCAAATCTGATCAGAAAGTCTTTGTTCTCTCATTGATCAGTTCATCTTTATCACAGCTCTGAGATCAGTCTGACTGAAGCCTCAAATCACTGGCTCTTATTTCATAGAACCATGGTTACATTTAGTAACCCTGATGTGTTCTGCCCAAAGAGTTCTTAAAGGAGGGTAATGGGATGAGGGTGTGGAGTAGGGGTGGAACGGTTCCTGTATTTGACCCAAACCGTTCGGTTCCGACACTGTTCAACTGAAGTCGGGTTTATGTGTGGACACTAGAAACATTTAATCACGACGGCATCACCCGAATGTGTCGATTAGCTGAGTGAAACAAAAGCAGACTGGACGGAGAGTCCGTTCCCCCCCGCAGCATTCAGACAGCCTCCCACTGCAGATTCACACTGTATCAAAGTAATATCTAAAGCTATAAGAGTGTTTATCGCTGCATATACGACCACACTCCATCGTAAACAATACAGAATTAAAGCATGTGGTCAAAGTGCGTGAGTTTTAGTCTGCAGTGCCGGCCCTGTATAAACTAGCATCAGCAGCAGTTGAGGATTTACCAACAGCCTTAAGATGGAACATTACATTTACATTACACACATGTGTGATTTATGCCCCCCCCCTTTATGAGAGCCACACAGTGAGCATCTCTCTGATCACTGACACCAGCAGTGACAGGTTGGAAACTGGAGAGAGGCAGCAGCACAATCCCTGTAATGTGTTTTATAGTTATTAATTATTTTTCTGTATTCCTCCAAATACTGAACTTTTTGAGTGGAAAAACTAATCTTTCAATTAAGAGCTGATAATCAGGGAATTGAGACAAACTGTATGTTATACTGTTTTTTTTAGTATAATTCGGGTTGAGTTTATGCTTCAATTTATGTTGATGTCGTTAGTCTATAATTACATCATATTTATATGAATATAACAAAGCTGCATTTCTTGTTTGCACTAATTACTGTAGAAGATCTATTCTTTCAGTTAAGATCTGACAATGAAGAAGTGTTTATGTTAAACATTTGTTAACTTATTTTTACCAAATAAATGAAAAGCATGTTGAAATCAGAACATGACCTCCTCGCTGTAACATAAATGACTTCTGTTCTCTTCTTCTCTCATCAGATGGAGGTGGTGATCTCTGTCAGTCTGAGTGATCAGAAAGGAGGATGTGTTGAGAGGATCAGCCGTGTCCTGATGATCCACAGAGGTTCACCACCTAGACCTGCATCTGATTTTTTTTTTTTTTTTATTCATTCATATATTCTGAACCCAACATGCCTCTGCAGATTAGTTCAGTTTATGACAACATAACTGTAGATTAACACAGATCTATATATATATAATAGATCTCTCTGCTTTGCTTTGTGTTGCAGCTCCACCTTGTGGAACGATGGAGTTTTGCTGTTTATTTACACATATTTCTAAATAACAGTGGAAGTTGATAAAGTTACCTTTCTAAAACCAATACCAGCCGTTTCTCATATTATCAAAGATAAATATTTGCTTGTAACAAACAGAAATAATTAAATAAAACCTGAATTCAGTCAAGGCTTCAGTGAAGTTTCTCATCTGACTACAAACAGATTATGTCTGGATTTTGGTGGAAAGTCAACACCTTCATATTTTATTTAGTATATAATTGTGAGGGAGCTGCAACCCACCCCCCCCCCCCACTAAGATGGAGAAAGACACACACGTGAATTGACTCTGTTAGGTTCAAGAAAACGGACAAATACAGGAAGTTCAGGTAATTATGTAGTGCTTTAATTTTGGGGAACTCCTCTAAGAACTCTCTCTTTGAGGCCTACTTCAGGGGAGTGTTTTCAGGGAGCACACCTGAAACTTCAGCCACAGGTCTCCAGCTGCTTTCAATCAGCTTGTTGGAATGAACCAAGTGCCAGGGAAGAGAGGGGGGTAGAGGGGTTTGTTTAAGTTGGCTTTCTTTTGAGATGTCTTCCATTTATCCTGCATATTATTCCTCCAAACTGCACAACTGTATTTGAACACAGTGAGGACAGCATCCTTTGACCCTGAAACCACAACTCTCCCAGCCTGGCTTCTTCCAACTTCACCAGATGGAATCACCAGTTAACAAAGGAACCCCTTTTTCTTTCATGGACTGGTAAAGTAACTGGGCCACCTTAACACAGCATTAGCACAGCTCGTGCACACGGCTAAGCAATACTGTTCAACTTTAACCTCTGTACATGTATTGATTCGAGTGATTTAATGTTATTCATTGAGTTTTAATGTTGTGATATCAGGCTCGTTGGAGATGAGCCAGACCGGCGCAGAATCGATCGCCGCGCAATGCATGCCGGTTAGATTTGTGTCCGACTTGATGCCGACTTGCTCTGACGTCGTGCACATGTGAGCAGCGATGACCTCACGAGATCGAGGCGGCCGCAGGTCTTGGAGCCAGGCGCCGCAGTTGCTCTCCACCGACTGCAAGACCCAGTGCATTATGGGAAACGGCTGGCTGTGGCCTGATCAGAGAGCTGATTGGTTCTTAGTTTTTACAGCAAACACCACGTGTTGTAGAAAGTCACAGCTTTCTGTATAGTTGTAATATTTAACACTAGATCGTAGGTTGTTAGTCTCATGTTGTGCAATGAAGGTTTCATCTGTTAACAAACACATCTGGTGTGGTTGATAATAATAAAAGGATATTAAAATACAAAGAATTAGAGGTAAGTTGATTTTCATTTTAAAATACAAACATTAAAATTGAAATACAAGGTGTTTTTCCTCATCAGGGTCAAAGAGGGATGAACTAAACTTAAAAATCAGGTTGATTTTCATTTTTTATTTCTAAAAACAAAACAAAAAATCACTAGAAGACAGAAACATATTCTGCGACAGGAAGTTGCCATTTTCAAAGTAAGAGCGCGTATGAGTGCTGCTGTGTAACTGAAGGTGATGGACATGGATCAGTACGTAGCTTTTAGAAACAATAACAGAGTGTTTCTCAGGGAAGAAGACATGACTGCAGAAAAACTAGCTTCAGTAAAGTGTGAAAGATATTGACAGATTCAAACTTCCTGGATCAATAATTCATAACTTAAACATTGTTAAAACACCAACGAGGGCTCTTTCTAACCGTAGTGAGGTAGACATATTAATATAATATAATATTTAATATATATATTAATAACATTGGTCTCTATGTGCAGCCGGCTGTGAGACGAGTGGTCAGGGACCGTCTACAAAGTGCAACGCTAAAAAGAGAAAAATATTCAATAACTTCAGTATTATACAGTTTATAACGGTGAAGTTATTGAATATTTTTCCCATTAAAACTTCACCCAAAATTATGCAAAAACATATTTGTCCAAACTAAGTGTTGTAGTACAACTATGAGGAGACCATTGATGTATGAAGTAATTTTGGTGGTACTACACTGTATAATGATGGAAATCATTTGACAGTGGTTTAGCTGAGAGCGTGAGCTTACTGCTGTACATAATATTTAGGCTATAGACCAATCTATTCATCTTATACGTCCCTGGCACTTTCTGCCATTTTCTCTTTATTTCCTGTAGCTGAACTTCATGATAAAGATGTTTTGGGCCTTTCACACTGAACACACTAACGACACCACTGCACTATTGTGAGGACAATAAGTTCAATGTTCATATAGTTCGAAGTGCATAAGAAGCCACCCCACCCCTATATATTGTTTTATTTTATTTAATGTTCACTATTCACAATATTTACTGAGCTCCAGCTTCCTGCAGTCAGCCACAGTTCATAATGAAGAGTTGTTACCTCCTTTTGCCACAAGAGGGAGTGTAGGGTTAAGTAAACAAAGGCAGTGGCAGCTGTAGTGTTAACAAAGGCTGTACAGAAACGTGTAACGATGTGTACTGAAACGTCTGTATTTGCAGAATATCATGGAAAGTAAAGAGAGGAAATAACCCACACTGAGTCTCAAGTCATTTAATCCAATCTAAATTTATTCAAGCACCCATTTCAGTGTGCAACACTCTGAAACCCATTATTTCTAATGGCTTGCACGGCGCAACAACAACGTTTTGCTGCGCAGAGCAAAGAGTGAGCACAGCGCACTGTGATATACGCTGAACCCAGCGGCGAACACAACGCACTGTGATGTACGCTGAACCCAGCGGCGAGCACAACGCACTGTGATGTACGCTGAACCCAGCGGCGAGCACAACGCACTGTGATGTAAACTGAACCCAGCGGCGAACACAGCGCACTGTGATGTACGCTGAACCCAGCGGCGAACACAACGCACTGTGATGTAAACTGAACCCAGCGGCGAACACAGCGCACTGTGATGTACGCTGAACCCAGCGGCGAACACAGCGCACTGTGATGTACGCTGAACCCAGCGGCGAACACAGCGCACTGTGATGTACGCTGAACCCAGCGGCGAACACAGCGCACTGTGATGTACGCTGAACCCAGCGGCGAACACAGCGCACTGTGATGTACGCTGAACCCAGCGGCGAACACAGCGCACTGTGATGTACGCTGAACCCATCGGCGAACACAGCGCACTGTGATGTACGCTGAACCCAGCGGCGAACACAACGCACTGTGATGTACGCTGAACCCAGCGGCGAACACAACGCACTGTGATGTACGCTGAACCCAGCGGCGAACACAACGCACTGTGATGTACGCTGAACCCAGCGGCGAACACAGCGCACTGTGATGTACGCTGAACCCAGCGGCGAGCACAACGCACTGTGATGTACGCTGAACCCAGCGGCGAACACAACGCACTGTGATGTACGCTGAACCCAGCGGCGAACACAGCGCACTGTGATGTACGCTGAACCCAGCGGCGAACACAACGCACTGTGATGTACGCTGAACCCAGCGGCGAACACAGCGCACTGTGATGTACGCTG
Organism: Sebastolobus alascanus; assembly: GCA_916701645.2. Lineage (NCBI taxonomy): Eukaryota > Metazoa > Chordata > Actinopteri > Perciformes > Sebastidae > Sebastolobus > Sebastolobus alascanus. The sequence goes on along the minus strand of CAKAOJ020002616.1, from coordinate 763 downwards.
AACCCAGCAGCGAACACAACGCTCTGTGATGTACACTGAACCCAGCGGCGAACACAGCGCACTGTGATGTACGCTGAACCCAGCGGCGAGCACAGCGCACTGTGATGTACGCTGATCCCAGCGGCGAACACAACGCACTGTGATGTACGCTGAACCCAGCGGTGAACACAACGCACTGTGATGTACGCTGAACCCAGCGGCGAGTTCTTTGCACATTACGAGTTGTTTGCAAGAGAGAAATGGACTTGAGAGAAATGGACTGGTCACTTCATCTGGCCAGGTGGTGCGGGCCACAGTCCTACAGTATGTAGTGTTTGGCACCATTTGGGCCCCCGTTGCGTTGGTGGCTTCACTGAACATTTCAGAACTGCTAGTGCAGGTGTTGCTTCGTGCCTACGAATGAAATGAACAACGTAATTAACCGGTTTTCTTGTCAGAACAGTTGAGACCTACAAGGAGGCAGTGCAACAACTACAGGACTCCAGTTTGAATCTGTTTTCTCTTGAGTGTTTCCATGTATGTCAGCCAGGACTCCCACCATGCAGAGGCCTTGACGTATTTGAAGGCGTAGTTGCCTATGACCCTACCCTTTAGGCTACATGAGATACTCTGTAAAGGTAAAAGAAATGGTTCACATACAGTACACAGAGATGAACAGTTCAGGTGTGAAGGTTCTGATGCTGGTTCTGCTCCTTCTAAGTGGACGTGGTACTAAGACTGGTGGGAAAGCAGGCTGAGATTCTTTTGTGTCTTAGCTACGATG
>CAKAOJ020002615.1:0-12413 GCA_916701645.2 Sebastolobus alascanus | reverse complement strand
ATATTAAAGCTGAAGTAGGCGAGATTGGAGCAAATACGATTAAAAAAAAGTTATTTTTATCAAACGGTCGCTACATCCTGACAGTAGTACATGAAACAGGTAATCTGAAAAAAATCCTGTTCCTCTGTGTCCTCCGGTGCTCCTAACGGCATCTTCAAGATTTCACAGACCAGAGGATAACAAGCAGTCAGAGCTGATCTGAGGTCTGCCGTCTAGCTGCCGTCTATGAGAGCCGGCTGTCAATCACTTGCGAACTCCAAACAAACGGTCAAATTAGGCAGCGCTGATCAAATATGAATCAATATTCTGTTACTGTAATGACTATTTCTCTCCTCAAATGTTTTCAGAAACATCTTGTAGTGTACTGTTTAGCTGTAAAATGAGAAAGTTTGTGATGCGGCTGCCATTGTAAAGTCTGTTGAAGGAACGCCAAGTTCTGTTCACGTGACCGGAGCACAGCCAATAGGAACGCTCTCTCAATGAAATGACCTGTGATTGGTCAAAGTAGATTTTTTAAAGCCTGAAAACAGAGCCATGAGGAGGTGTAGAAGTCTAGTTTTCTCTCAGAACACTTGAATTACAATATGCTGAAAGGTTATTATGGAATTTTTGCCCAATGATGCCAAAATATACTGCCTACTGAAGCTTTAATGTGTGTTAGTGTAGTTTAATTTATTTTAAAATACCATAATGCTTTGTAAAATAATGAAAATAATTATTAACAATTACAAAAGTATTATTGTAATTTGATTCCTATGTTATACGACTGTCAAATTGAAGAAAACGCAATAAGCAATTGTTTTGCAGCTCTCAAATGTGTGCGAGGAAGTTCAGAGGAACGTGACCATTCCTCCTGTGTGAGGGGAGAGGGAGAGAGAGATAGGGTGTGTACAGTATGTGCATGTGCATATTGGGAATAACAGCATTTTTTATAAAGTTACGTCTTTTTGTCCAGTGTTCACTTCTTCAAAGGCTCTTTGAGGGATCAGACTTGGTTTTAAAGCTTCAGTAGGCAGAATGTTTTTGGCATCATTGGGCAAAACGAGCACCGCCGCATTGTAACTACTTCACAGACACAGAGCGGAGAGAGGACCTCAACTCAACAACGCTACCTAATGACAAGTAACCTGTGCAGTGCTACTGCAGGGCTGAGATTTCTCTTCCATTCTCCAGGAAACGTGCGGCGGCGACGCGCTTTGAGTTCAGGCTGGTGCACGCCAAGGGTAGAGAATGAGCAGGGAGGCAGGGAGGCATCTGATTGGTTCTTTCCAAGCGGACCTCGAGGCAGTGATTGGTAGACGCTTTTACAGGATTACAGCAGCTAAAGATGACGGCTCTTTTCCGGTCTTTTTTCAGAGCTCATAAGTAATGTATCGCTGTCGGGGTGTAAAGACCATTTCAACCAATATAACAAATAGTGTATACTGGATAACATCGTCAACCCTGACTTTAAGTTTAGGGAAAGGGCTGGGGTTCGACATTTAGTTGTGATGGTTAAGGTTAGGGTTAGGGAATGTGTTATGTCAATAAGGGTTTGCACAAGTATAGAAGTTAATGTGTGTGTGTGTGTGTGTGTGTTTTATGTGTGTGTGTGTGTGTGTGTGTGTGTGTGTGTTTTATGTGTGTGTGTATGTGTGTTTGTGTGTGTGTGTGTGTGTGTGTGTGTGTGCGTGTGTTTGTGTGTGTGTTTGTAGGCCTGTCCCTAGAGAGGAAGATGTGTGGAAAACCTGGCGGCCGTCCTAAACCCACGAAGCCCCCAGAGGACAATTCGCTGGGGGTGATCTGATTCTACATTTTTATTTTGACTACTGGTTTAGAGAAAAAAAGATAAAAGGGTTGATTTACTGACTTTACCTGCTGTCACTGCTGCAGAATGTTACCGTGCTGTGTCTTCAGTTTAGCAGGGTATTTACTGAGGCCATGACCAACACTGTTGTATTGGACCACATTACTTTTAGCTAGGTGTACCTAATAGACTGGAAACTGATGTATGTAATATGCCCCCCGGGTCTCTATAGTAAAAGAGATCTTGATCTCAATTAGAATTTCTGAATAAATAAACCAACTAACTATTACAAGTCAGCTCAACTGCTGCAATGCTTTGTTTATGGCTCGCTCCCAAATGTCTAAAAATCAGTCACAGATCATATTGAGTACTACTACTCCCATATGAGGGGTGGAAGTAACAAGAACTAGAATGGCACTCTGAGAGCGCAGACCTCCGCCAAGGTTAAAAACAGATCACAGCTCACAGCTGGCGTTACCGTGAGGTGGTCGTCTTATTATTAACACGGTGTGTTTCCGTGCAACATATCGGCGGATGCCTCTCTCATTCAGCAGCCTTGTTATGTCTGTATAACGTTACACTACGTTGTCTGTCATCCCGTCATCTACCGTTTCTTACTTTCTCAGCAGCTCCCACACACACATCCACACACGTATCTCTCTGCTCTCAGAAGGAGGCGGGGTCATGCGTCATCAACACGCAAAGTGCCGGGCAGTAGCCTACACACTGTCCTCTTCATTGGAATGATGCACATGCCATTAACATGATGTTGATCCATTATATCCAGTTGGTTCTGATGCCTGGGAAGCCTCATGTGTAATGCCAGAGATAAAAACACCTGTCTGCTCTCGCTACGCACACACTAGGCTACATACTGAGATATACCTCAAAGGAGCTACGCTACTCTTATAACATGATGCTGGCCTGCCAGAACTTCCTGTAATTGGTCCGAGAGTCCGTTTTCACACTAGAGACAAACTGGACCAAGGGTCAGTTTGATGCGGATCAAGACCACATCTTTTCAAGATTCAAGATTCCTTTATTTGTCATTTTTATGCTTCACATAAAAACGAAATTGTGTTTCACACATCCACCACTCGGTAATTCAGTGCAAAATAATTGGTTAAAATGATAAAGTAATTACCGCTGTTTGGTCCGGTGGAGGATTCACACCTGTAATTTTTAGTTCGTATCAATCTGAAAAGTCTGAGAGTCCGGACCAAACCAGATAGGAGTGAAATGGCTCTTTTAAAGACTCCACAGATACTCTGCCACTCACAATACACAAAAAACTGAGACACCAGTGAAGCTGCTTTCTGTAGTTCTCGGCCTAAACTGTAGAATTTCTTGCCTCTGAATCTGAGGACAGCAACATCAAATGCCTGTTAAACACTGATGAATGCACAAGTCCAGGAAGTTTTAATCAGAATATGAAACATAAACAATGATTCAAATCTAACTGTAAAGCTTACCTAAATGCCTGAGTGTCTAATTAATAATCATGTGACTACCTGTGTTTATGTCCAGCCTGGCTGTGAGGAGATTAGATTGCCAGAGGTTTGCACCCTGCAGTATGATCCAGTATGTGGCAGTGATGGAGTGACCTACTCCAACCTATGTCAACTCTGCCAGAGCAACAGGCATGTAACATTAACCTATCTGTACACACACAAACACACACACATACACACACACACAGACAGAGGTGCATATATGTTGGTATTATTGTAGCAATATTAATTACAAATGTGTGTGGAGAGCTGTGAAAGTCGCTTGCCAACCATTTTTCTTTGTTTATTCAATGTTGTTGACCAACAGGCTGCAACTGGATACGCTCACATCAGGGTGTCAGGGTGTCAGGGTCATGTCTGCTGAAGGAAAAACATTAGCTCATGAATATGTTGCTCCTCCGTAAGGAAATGTTTCCATCTGGTGGTTAAAAAATGCACCACTGTCCCAGCTTTTTATTTTGAAAGTAGAAGGAAGGGTCAACACATGGATGTATAAAGAGAACGTTTCCTTTAACCCTATGACCTACATAAGTAAACCAGAGCACCAATGAGAAGATTTGCTATTTCTCTATAGTTATTCTTAATGCTTGTTCCGGGCAAAACCAGATGAAATCATGCAGGTTCACCAGAAACTCCTTCAGCTCAGACTCCAGTTGGGCCTCCAGCAGCAACCAGCCCACAACGGACAGACAGAGATCCGTCTTCGCCGTAGTGTACTGTGTACAGCTAAACAGTACACTACAAGATGTTTCTGACAACATTTGAGGAGAGAAATAGGCATTACAATAACAGAATATCGATTCATATTCGATCAGCGCTGCCTAGTTTGACCGTTTCATCGTAGTCTGTGAGTGATTGACAGCCGGTTCTCATCGTCCGCAGCTGGATGGCAGACTCCAGATCAGCTCTGACTGGTTGTTTTCCTCCTGTCTCTGAAATCTTGCAGATGCCATTAGGAACACAGGAGGACACAGAGGCACATCATTTTTTTTTTTCAGATTACCTGTTTCATGTATTACTGTCAGTATATAGCGACCGTTTTATAAAAATAACTTTTTTTAATCATATTTGCTCCAATCTCACCTACTGCAGCTTTAAAGCCTGTAAATAACGTGTTTTTTCCCTGCAGGCTCTAATGTTTCATGATGTACATTTGTTTACTGAAACAGGCTAGATGCTAATGGTAGCAAACCCCCAATATTAAAATACATCCAGTATAATAATGTTAGCCACAAACAGAATATTTAATTCATGACATCCCTATTTACTTACTGTAGAAGTTGTTTCAGGAAACACTACGACACTGACTGCAGTGCTAAAGAGCTGCCAGTCATCCGTTAGATGGAAAGTCATGAAAACGTGTACGCCTGTTTCTGCTTGTTGTTGAGGCTTTTTGTATTAATGCTACAATAATACCCACAAATGCACACACACAAAATCCACACCACAATGCTGTAATTATTCTGTTTTTTCCTACAGCGGAAACAAAGTGGAAGTGATAAGCAGAGGGGAGTGTTAACCTGTGATGTGAGACCTGATACACACAAACCTCTGGCTGTGTAATAGGGACATCATATCAATTCTCTGCATCTTGCCTTCTCATAAAGTTACATACTGCAACATGTCTCCTGTGTATCTGTATTCAGCTCATGAAACATGATATTAATTCTGGTAAATATAACACAAAGTTAATTTACACCCTGGCTGTATACACCTGTTTAGACCGATCAGTAAATAAAGTATTGGGGGATTTCAGCAAATCAGTATTGCACTCCTATAAAATTGGGGTAAAACGAATTATTAAAAGCAAAGCAAAGCAGCATTTTGAGTTCTATATTTCACACATTTTAGGCCAGTGAAAGCACAAGTGTTTTCATTTTGTTGTTAAGCCAGAGACGGGCCTGAGTGGATCCTGTTTAGAGTATGAAAGAGTAGTAATTTCTCTTTTAGTAACGACTAAACGAGCAGTGGAGTAGTAACGTTACAAAGCATAGAGAGCCAGAGTAAATGAGTCAGATTTTAACAACTTTTAACACCCTCACAGCGGAGCAAAGCACATCGCTATCGCCAGATGAGTGACAACTGTGTTCAGCTCCTTTTCTGTAACCAGTGTGGCGTTGAATCATTGTGGAATTATCAAGTTCGCAAGCAACAAACACCGGACTTTCCCCCAGGAGGCCGCTGTTCGTGTCTTGTGTGAAACATAGTCATATCACCGGACTTTCCCTTTACTTACTTTTCATTCACACACATACTTTCAAAATGTATGCCATGTGCATTAACACAGCTAAAATGATTGAAAAATTAAAAGTAAAAAAGCCAAAAAGGTTGGCTTGTATATCCACCGTCCTCTGTCTTCCTGTTTCCCTTTTTGAATGACGAATACAGACTACCGCCACCTGCTGGTGTGGAGAGTTATTTCCTCTCACGTAGGAGCAGAACGTACGTGGCAGTTGGCCGTCTGCTGTAGTCTCTTTGGTGTGTTCAAATGCAACTTTTTGACATGATATAGAAATATAATATTTTTTAAAAGTCGAAGACTGCAGACTGAGACAACGTTGACGTTGCGTCCTTACGTCGGTTCAACTTTCATTTTGGCTATATTTTTCAACCTCCTGATGACGGAAATGTTGAAATGTTTGCTGGGCTGATGAACACTTAACACCAGTCATAGTGTCAGGTACAATTCCTATGCAGTAACCCATTAACACTAAGCATTCACTGTACCTGTAAATGATGTATATTACAATTTAAATACACTTTTTTTAATATGTATGTTGGGATCCACCATCAAGATGGTGGCAAGAGACCACATGAACTCAGTCACATGATCCTTGACCCATGGGCTCAGCTCAGTAACCATTGGCTACTGTAGCATGATGACTCATTCACACGTACTTGTGAAAGTCATCCAGGATAAAAGCAAAGGGATCCCCTTTGTTCCCTCTCTTTCTGCTCTTCTCCTTCTCAACACCTGCTGACCTGCAGGACGTCAGCTCTTGGCCTTTTCACCCAGCTCTCCCTACAGACCAGAGACTGCATGAAGAAGCAGCTCTGCTCTAATCCATGACTGTTAGCAAACAGACATAGAAACACAAGGAACTTCTAAGGCAGAAGACGCGAGTGCCTGCCTTTTCACTAGCTAACTTCAAGCAACAAGAGCAAGGAAGTTAGCACCAAGCTACCAAGCTGCAGAAACAGGACTGGACCAGTTTCCCTTCAAACTGCACAACTGGATCTCACACAACAAGGACAACATCTTTGACCCTGGAACCACAGCTTTCTCCATTCAGCTTTCTCCAACTCCTCCAACTTGGAATTGCAACCTTTTCTTCCATGGATTGGTAACGTACTGGGCTTACTTTAGCATTAGCAATTGCACACGACTGAGCAAGACTGTTCAGCTTTAACTTCTGTGAATGTACATGTATTGATTTGGTTTAATGTAATTCATTGAGTTTGACTGTTGTGATATTATTTGTAGTCAGGATATTTGGTTAGCTGGTTTTGCCACATCTGATGTGTTAAGTTTATGCTTCACATAGACAAGGTCTTGCATGCAAACTAACCATCTTTTCTAAACCACTGCATTATCCGACACACATTAAGATCACTTACATAAACTGTGAATTGGTTTTAAACACAAACATACACATTCTGAGAATCTCAACCCCCACATCAACACCCCCTTTGTTCTCCCTGAGCCCATGTGCTCTGAAGAACAAAGAGGCCATATGGTGAAATCCTGGCGGCCATCTTTGATCCAGCCATCTTTGTAGTTTTACAGTGATCGCCATATTGTCTGTAAGCCATGCAGACATCTTGAGATAAGTAGCCATCTTGTCTTTGTCTCCCTCTCTCTCTCAAGAGTTCACTCTCAAGAGTGAATAATGCCAACCGCTGCTGTGTCAAGAACTCCAAAATCCTTCAACCTTTACTGTCTATAGATTTTTGGTTATAGTTATTAATTTAATTATTAATCAAAGTTCCAAATTGATAGTTTAGTATACTTAATGAGACTTATCTATGAGACTACATTAATTTGCTATCATTTTCTCTTTGTTTCAAAGAGTGGCGCCCCGAGGATGATTTAATATAAATTAAATCATATTATTCAATATAATTAATAATTATTTTGATAATTATTTACTTTTGGTAGCCATTTTAATGTCCATCTGAGCTTATGTACCAATGTAATTTGGTGCCCTGTTATTATTAATATATATTGATAATTTATTAATATTAATGATTATCTTTAATATTTTATAATAACTAGACCAGTTCCTATCTGCGTCCCCAACATGTACATATCATTGGCAAATCTAAATCTAGGCATGCTGTATATGGCCTACATGTCATATCCTCCTACCTCAGGTACGTAAAACAAACTGTTACTTTAAAGGTATAATATGTTATAATTGTCGGTTGCTGTTTGTAAACACACAGCATTCAAAGTTGGCCCCTCCCCCGTAGATCAGCGAGCGAGGGAGGGAGAGAGCAGTGATGGTCGAGCGAGCTATAGAGTAAAAGAGAGGGAGCGCCGTTAGTGAGAACGAAGCAGTGAATCAGAGTAATAAAACTAAATTATTTTCTGATTGTTTCATGGCGGTTACATTCTAAAGCACAAATAAACACAATCGTACCTCTGCACAACTCTGCGGGAAGGTGCCAATTTTCTGGATTTTGAATGAATGCAGCCGGAGGGCAGGCTTCATCCCGTCCTCGGTCAAACTGACAAACTGATAGCAGCTCTCTGCACACAGCAGAGGAGAGAGAGAGGAACAGGAGAACCTCACGGCGATGTAACAAACCTAAGTGTCCGTCAAATACGGACACTTAGTATCTAACAGAGCTAAAGACGGACTTGTGCCTCAGACACCAAGGGGCGTGACACAGCGGTGGTATTTGATAACCTGAACAGTCTCTGTTATTAGCATTTGATTTGATTTTGATTTGATTTCTATTTGATGTGGACGATCCATTTGACATGGTTCCAAATAGGCTATAGGCTTTATAGCTATTGCTAATTTTCAACTCTTGTCCTGTAATGGTAAAAATTGTTTTAACCATGTATACCACACGAACATTGCATGAGCGAGACAGGATGTCTCTGCTGTCAAAGGTCACAGTGTTCCAGCAAACTATTTGCTACCTGAGTCTTCACTCCCTGTGGTAGTCTTCAAGGCCAGACTTGGCGTACATCTGACAGATAAGACTCCTACGTCTCTGTCAGTGTCTGACAGAAGACTCCATAGGAAGTGAGTAATCAGGTTGATGTCATACTTTGTACAGCTTAAAAACCTACTGTAAACCTAGAGACTTGGCACAAACCAGCAGACCTGCACCCTGGCTGTGTACTCTGTACTTTGTGTCTTCTTGCAAGAATCCTGACTTTTAATAAATAGACAAAGACAACTCTGAGCATACTTCAATTCATTATTTCTCTTTCTCACCGGGAACTACAGATCTTTGTAGCAGAATTTCACCAACAAACTTGGTGTCAGAAGTGGGATCGCGCAATTCCTTCCAGCGGACTCTGAAGACTTCAGAGTCCGCTGGTTTACACTCCATCCGAGGTTTACGCTCGGATGGATGCCGCGATCCTAAAAGAATCCAGGAAGATTCTCCAAACAATCAAATCAAATCAAATCAATTTTATTTGTATAGCCCAAAATCACAAATCACAAATTTGCCTCGGGGGGCTTTGCAATCTGTTCAGAATACAACACCCTCTGTCCTTGACAATGCAACCCTAACATCGGCTAAGGAAAAACTTAACCACAAAAAAACCCTTTTAACAGGGAGGAAAAATGGAAGAAACCTCAGGAAGAGCGGCAGAGGAGGGATCCCCCTTCCAGGATGGACAGATGTGCAATAGATGTCGTGTGTACAGAGTAACAACATAATGAAAACACAACATAGATAATTCATGACAAAAATGAATACATATAATGTGAATATATGTGAGAAGGTGGATCCAGGAGGATGTCAAGCAGCTTCCAGGCGACGCCAAACAGATAGAGCCAGAGCAACACGACCTCCTCTTGACGTCAAAACCGGTGGAGCCAGAGCAGCACGACTTCCACTCCACGCCAATCAGATAGAGCCTTAGCTGCGTAACCTCCTCTCAACGCCATACAGGTAGAACCTGAGCAACACGACCTCCTCTCCATGCCAGATCGATAGAGCCAGAGCAACACGACCTCCTCTCCACATCACGATAGATAGAGCCCGAGCAACACGACCTCCTCTCTACCATGCACCACCATAGAGTCAGAGCAACGTCACAGAGCGACTGATGGTCCATCACGGAGAAGCCTGATTCAAAGGAGAGAGAGGGGAGAGAGAGAGAGAGAGCGAGGCACACAGCAGTGCTTGTGGGACATCAACAACAGAGGGTTATAGAGAGGCAGCGGCTTAAAATTAGCAATCTTAGCCTGTTTGAAATCTTATTCGCAGCTCCTCTACACATTGGAGTGGACACTCCTAGGGAACCTCCTCCCTCCACGACAATATGTAAAAATGACATGTTGAGATATTGTATTAACCTTTTTTCCCCAAGACAGAAAAAGTGCCAATCCACAAACTACAACCTGGTGACTACGTGGTAGTCAAAGATTTTCACGTGAGCCACTGCAAATAGGTGCCAACACCCACCGACTCACCAACAGGGCTGGACTGGGACAAAAAAATCGGCCCTGGCATTTTGGCTCAGACCGGCCCATCACCGCCTGTTTGTGCTGTGTGTACCATGTTTTGTTGAGGGCTCTATTCGAGGAAATACCTTCAAATGTGGTTGTTTTGTATACTTGCCAACCTTGAGACCTCAAATCTCAAAATAGGGAGGATTTCAGAACCAAAGCAGGGGGTCTGGGGGTCCTCCCCCAGAAAAATTAGAGTTTCAGAGACTTTGTTTCCTGAATTCTGGTGACTTTAAAACAATGAAAATAACAAAATAAGCACTACCACTGCAACAGCATTTTATGTTGAACTTCTAATTTTTACCTTTAAATCTCAGGAAAGAAAACGGAATAATTTGCCCCTCTGACATAAAATTTGCTTGTGAATATCTAGCATAAACTAAAATTCTAAGTTATAATTCTTTTTTAGGAACCCACGCAGTGCAAATCCGCTGTCTCTGCGCAGTTATGTATCACCGTTATGAATCTCCCAGAGAACCTGATATGGAGAGGGCAGAGGAGACTACTGGCAGCTTGTGAGAAGCTCCGCTACGCATGAAAAAGTCACGGTACGCCAAGGAGTGAAATGATTAAATACTGCGTACCACTACGTACCGGCCCACTTCGAGCACTGTTCATCTCTCATGACATATGAGCCAGGCAGCGAGCACATAACTGCTTACTGCAAACTCTACACTCCCTCCCTCATCTCTCTCCCTCTCCTCCTCACTGTGGCCGCCCGGCACAGAGCGATTGGGCCAGCCCAGTGTCAATTAAGGAAAAGAAATGGGCCGATTTACTTGTTTTATAGGCCAACAAATAAAAAAAAAACATACGTCGGCCCAAAAGGACGTCGGCCCACCGGGAAAACGCCCGGTATGCCAGATGGGCCTGCTCACCAACCAATCCTCCATCTGATAACTAAAGATACTGCACATTACAATCCTGCACAAAGTATCCTACGCTGACCCAACACCACAGTGTATGAAACCTGTGGCTACGCTGAAAAAACACTGTTATCACAAACACACATAGAAAGACAGAACGGCTCTCACCACGTGACATGCAGACACTGTGGTCACCCACGAGGGAGCTCCACTTCGAGAAGCAAGATGGCTGACAACACTAGGCCATGGCATCCATTCCGCCATGCTGGGTTTTTGTGGCCTCACAGTATTGTATTGTATTGTATTGAATTGTATTGTATTATTGAGTTTGTCTCCTTTTTTGTAACCCTGACAGGAGGAGCCCCGTCACCCCAGAGCAATCACCAGAACCACACAAAGCGTCCCACGTAAGACTAAAGAGATGAGATTTTAACCTGACAGAGCTAGACATTGACATAACCAAAATTCTATTTTGCTCTTCTTAGACAAATCCACTACATCAAACACAAATCTGAAAACCTCTGCTGTAGAGAAGTCACCCTAACTTAACATTACTGTGATTAAAACTAACGTGACGTTAATTATGAACAGTATTGTATCAAGCAACCAAAACCAGAAAGGCAATAACTTATCAGATATTCCAGCCATGCAGCACCTCAGTGACAACTCCAACCGTCCGTCTCTGACCCAAATCGCGGGAGTCTTTTCTAGTTTAAAGGCTCATACGCGGATTCAAACACGCTATACTTTTAGATTAAAATGTACGTAGTATTTAAAGGTTCATGTGCAGTGACTATAAAACATTTAAATAGTAAGAGTAAATCTATAATAAAACTTACTCTTCTCACACAGTTAATTTATTACATGAATAAAAAGGGTTAAATATTTAAATATTTACTTAAAGAAATTCAAGTTCTCACTGAATCTTGATGTTACCATGTAGAAACTATAACAGTATATCTATTATATTTTACTATAACATAAAAGTTAGTTTTTTCAGTGTACCTCTAAAACCAAACGAAACCTTAGCTGCTCTGTTGGCTGCCACTAGCTACAGAACTAATAAATAAAGATGACAATACGATAAAATAATACACAAGATTTTGTTACAGCATTATATTGGACACAATCACAGAGTCAAGCTCAAGTTATAGTGAAGTGAAAAAACTAAGTAAAGGAATGGAACAGTGATAGAAATACTTGAAACATAGACAATTTGTTTATGGTGAGAAAATAAAACATTTAAAAAAAAAATGCCGAAATGATAACAGAGAACGGATAATTATAGGTAACATATTCAAGTCATACGGAGCCCTAAACATAAAAACTTGTTTGCCTACTTCCTTAGATACAAAGGGAACCATAAAGAGAGACTGATCAGAGCTTCTCAAAGAGTAATTTGGTACGTAAGGAACATAGAATTGTTTAAGGAAAAAAGGATAATTGAAGTTAACAAATTTAAAAATAAATTGATACCAATGAAATTGACGTCTTTTAACCCTGTTGGTCTTTTGCAAGTCTGTGCACAGGTTTTAAATCGTTTATTAAC